>SKCR01047643.1:0-51078 GCA_019454045.1 Zanthoxylum bungeanum | reverse complement strand
CTTTTATTAAGCGTAGGACGGCAAGTGTCTATACGTAGGATATTCCAGAGTGGATACCATAAGCGAAGGGTACAAATGTAATTTCAAACATCGTCACTCGAGCTCCACGCAACTTCACTTGCATTTTATAATTCCATTACCAAAAAAGCCCTCTTCTTATCAGTAACCATCTTCTTCATCTCAACACACACACAGTCACAGTCACAGTCACAGACACTTCTCCATCAATGGCGGCAGCAGCGGCTTCATTCACAACTCAAGTACTGTCACATCTCCATTCAATCCTTAAACCTTCCCGGGTTTCCTTTTTTGCCCTAAAAAAATATTTTTTTTTTTTTTTTTTTTTGCAGATAAATGTAGGATCGATCTCAGGTTCACGTCAACAGAACAAATCTCTGAGTGCCACGTGTAATGCAATCAAGATACCCAGAAAATCTTCATTGTCATCGAATGCCTCATCATTCTGCTCCAGCTTCTTCCCCCGCTCGTTGACTCCTGTTCCTCCTCTCGCTCCTTTTTCCACCAGTAAAATCGTTACACGTGGCCTTGTCCGGGCTAGTGCTGAGGTTAGGAATTTCATTTATATGAACATATTTAAAGATTGTTACTTTATTGTGTATTTGTCTTTTGAGTAATCGAAAATTATTAACCAACCAGTTTTTATGCTGAGAATTTTAGTATGGTTTCCAATGTACTAGCAAAATTATGTAATTAGTACTCCATCTGATAAATTTTCCCCAATTTTCGGTTTCTCTAAATTAGGTTCTTGAAAGATTTGTTTTGAGAACTTGTTCATTGGATTTCTTTTTTGTCTGTCTTGACTTCAGGTAGCTGATTTACAATCAAAAGTTACCAATAAAGTTTATTTCGATGTGAGTATTGGGAATCCAGTAGGGAAGCTTGCCGGAAGAATTGTGATTGGTTTGTACGGTGATGATGTTCCCCAAACGGCGGAGAACTTCCGTGCTCTGTGCACAGGTTGTCTTTTTTTTTTTTTTTTAAATGTCAAACACCAGTTCAATGTTATTATTTCTGTTATTTGTGTGATTGATCTAGTTTTGGTGTAAGTTTTAATTGGATTGCAATTATGTATCTGTTTAGGAGAGAAGGGCTTTGGTTACAAAGGTTCCGCTTTCCATCGTGTTATCAAAGATTTCATGATCCAAGGAGGGGACTTTGATAAAGGAAATGTATGTGCTCTCACTCGTTTTTAGATTCTTCGGTTTCTAGTTAATTTTTTTTAGAGTAACTATTGTTGCTAATTTACCTTTTTCAAGAATATATATTAAAAGATAATTGATTGAAGTGAGAAGTCACATGTTTCTCTGATTGGATTACCACATGGAGCTCCTTTTATGAATTTTGAGATATCTGAAATGAAAGAGGGCAAGAACATGAATAAAGAAAACTATAGTCAGGACAGCTGTTCTTGTTCCCTTTTTTATTACACTGTCATTGGAAACAACTAACAGTTCCTTGGTAAATGGTATCTGCATAGATTTCAGCTTGAATTCTTGTTCCCCTTTTTATTACACTCTCATTAGAAAAAAACTAACAGATCCATGGTATGTGCATAGATTTCAGCTTGAATATATCTCTTATCAAGTGTAAGTTTAGTTGCTGTACTCAGCCATTGTACCAAATATTTTTTTCACAAGATAATAACTGCAAATAAAGGTAGGACTGCCCAGAAGACATGAAAGTCTTAAATGACAGGAGCCAATCAATATTGTGGATCATGAAGCTATTGATGACTACAGATATGGTTTTCACTTTTCAGGGTATAGGAATTTTATTCGGAGAAGATAATTGGTCTTGACTTTTCCATCAATGCTTGTTTGTTTTATTGGTCTGAGCAAGTTTCCGTTGCATTTATGGCTTAGACTTCTAAATCTTATCTCATTCGCAAGATGACCGACTCATAGGGTGTAAAACAAGTTTAGTCAACTCCTGCTTGCTCACTTGGAATGATGTAGAGTTGTATGCTGCATGTTTGCTGGCGTCATAAATTCTGATGCATAATCATGGGAGTAAAGAAGAAGTTTAGTTTTAAGTTTGTTCAGATTTTTGTCACCCTAAACTCTAAAGCCTTATCTGTTATTGGAAGGTTTAGTTTCTGCATTGTACTAACAACTGACTCATTGTTTGGTGACTTGAACTTTCTTCTTCAGCCTTGTTTCTGTTTTAGTTTTGCATCCCACTCTAATGTCCTAACCAACTCCGCATAACCCATTTTGGATAGATGATAAATATTACCAAAGCATTTTTGTGTGTGTGTGCGTGTGTTTTTAAATGCACTTATACTCGAGGCTTATTTTCTCAGTTGGTGTTACCTAGAAATCTACTTTTTGACCCCACCGTGATGAATAGTTTTCTGTCTAAGTGTCTAGCATGCATAACTTTTCCCAAACCTTAGTTGGTCATTCCTTATTTTAAAATTGGTAGTTATCCAATAAACTTCAGTAGCATCCTTCAAACCCCACCCATCGCCCGTATGCGCACCGATAAAGAAAACAAAGTGAAGTTCTTTTGTGCAGTTTATACATCATGATGGTCTGCATGTTTTACTGATATGTTTTTCACTAATAAAAGAGAAGAATGTAATAACTGGTTGGGAAAGAATGGGATGGAATTACTTATTGACTTAGGGCAGGCTGAGTGAAAAGTTGCTTTTACAGTGAATTACTACCGTTGATCTTTCATGAAAAGAAAAAAGGGAAAAAACTGGAGCTTTTTCTCGAGTTCGGTTGTTACCAAGTCGGCAAGTCTTAATAATTTATTTGCTTGCTTTGTAATATATTTTATCAACTTTAAGGATGTCTCAACCTAGTCTGAATTGTGCACAAATTAATTGTATATTTTTTCTTTCACATCCTTCACTTATTACATATTTAGACTAGTTTTGAGATTTGTTTGATCCAGCATATTGTTCAACACTTCAACTAAATTGTCTTTGCTTCACTTGTTATGTTTAATTGTCTTTGTTTATCCTATTATTGTCAGAGGCAGTTGATTGTCTTTTGGCATTCCATTAATGTTTGAGCTTTCATTTATCAATCTGCAATCTGCGTATAAATCCTGTGATGTTTGAAACCTTTGCAGGGAACTGGAGGTAAAAGTATATATGGCCGCACATTTAAAGATGAGAATTTCAAATGTAAGTTGTTCCTTCTCATGTTGCTCTTGTAGGCAGTAGCTATCACGTCTCAAGAGAGCCCTTTTACATACATTTGCCTTTGGTTATGAATTTTCTAACTGTAACTTTGCCAATCTTTGAAAAAAATCTGCCATACATCAGTTATGTTTATTGAACAATTATATCGAATATATATATGGTCCCGGTGGGGGTCACTGATGGCTATATCAAGATTTCTATCATGTTTTCGGGTTGTTAAACTGGTTTTGTCATATATCTTCCGTTGTAGTATCACATATGATTTTGAAGTGTAAAATGTCTTGCAGTGTCTCATACTGGACCAGGTGTAGTTAGTATGGCAAATGCAGGTCCCAACACTAATGGCAGCCAATTTTTCATCTGCACTGTCAAGGTAATGTTAATGCCTTTTCCTGTGAAAGCAAATGTTCTAATCTGTAAAATTCTAGTTTCTGGAGAACACAAATCTCCCTAGATAAAAAAAATAGGCTGAAAATTCTCCATATGTCAGCCCTATGAGGAAGTGAAATGGGAGAAGATGATTCATTGATTCTTTGGATCTTTTCTGCTTCTGGTCATCTTTCTCACTTAGCTGTGCAAGAATTATATATTTATATGTGCCACCTTTTGCCCCTCATGCATGTTGTATGGATGATGTCAAACTTGGTGACATTACTTGTGTTAAGGGTTGTTTAAATAACAAATTTTCAGAATACCAGCAGATAGAATGCAAGTATGTAAACGCCATTTGTACTTCTCCACATTGTTTTGATATTATCTAAGAGTCCGATTAACTTCCTTTTTTAGTGTGTGTTCATTCCGGTGGCTGTCATCATTTTGACTCGACTCAGGGACCATGGTACTTGAAGTACAATTATAGATTTTCATTTAGCTGGATGGTTTGTGCAAGTTTTTCAAATTTAGCAATTTATTATTTGTGATGAATATATAGATAACGTATGTGCATTGTAGCTACTATCACTTGCCATTTGCTGATGTTTTCTTATTTTTGGGAAATGACAGACTCCATGGCTAGATCGGAGGCATGTTGTCTTTGGACAAGTTCTGGAGGGTATGGACATTGTTAAGCTTATCGAGTCACAGGAGACCGACAGGGGAGACCGTCCTAGTAAGAAGGTGGTCATTAGTGATTGTGGTGAGCTTCCAATGACAGAAGCCTGATCTGGTCAATGCTAGTTCTTATTTTGCTGCAGTTCTCAAATTTTAGACTAGTTTAACCCGGTTTAACAGGCTTTTGTTGAATGAGTTATCTATTTGAGCTCTTTCTGGAAGTTATTTCAGTCCCTTGTATTTCAGCAGAAAAAACTCAATTACTTTACAAGAGGGAATTTCTTATAGTTGAAATGCATCATGGACTTCATTTGCTTTTATTTTGAGCAGATCCTTTATTTGTGATTCATGATTTGAATTTGACCAGAAGCATCCATTGAACAACTTGTGGCAGCATTATGACAATGGTAGTGGCATTATAACTTGATATAGGCATACCTCATCTTATAGGCACAACAAGCTCTCTCTTAAAATTTTAGGGAACCCTATCTTCTGATCACATAATCAAATGAAATCTTCTTTTTAGTCTTTAGAACCTTAGCCCTCTCTATTCGACTCTTATTTAAAACTGTGTTATCTTCAAATTTTATTTGTTTGGCTGCATGTGAACATTGTTGATGCTCATTGGGTTTGAGTAATCAAAACTACTTTGCTGTAAATTTTCAAAAGTTCCTGCACTTTTGGATCAAATTCTTGAGAAACATTTCTCGGGGTCGGGCATATCAACTCGTCAGAGCTTTTTTTTTTTTTAAACTCATGACTATTGCGTAGATCCCAAAAAATAAAATTGAATAGAAAATCTTAGGAGTCTAGGCCTACTTTTTCTTATATTTTACATGGGAAAAATGAAAACCTCAAGAAACCTGTCAAAAAATGGCAATGGCTTTGATATTGCAGTACCTACTGGAAGCAAGATCATGAAAGGAATCTTCAGCAGGGGAAAAAATGGAAGAATTTTACTAAGAATGCAGCAAATTCTATATGGAAACTAGACCTTTTGCTAGAGTATATCAAGGCTAAAAACATGGGGGAATAGTGAAAAGATAGCATGTCTTAAAATTCCAAGCTGTTGGTTTTGGACTTTTTTTTAGTATGCTTGCTCTTGAAGGGATAAGGATTTGCTAAACCAATATCCATACACCAAAATCTTTTGTAAAACTTTTAAGACCATTAACCAATCTGTGAGAAGCATTTGTATATTTTAATTTCCTAAGTCTCTTTATGCAACACTCTAGGGATAAACATTTTCTTCACTGATGTAATTCAGGGGAAAGAAAGATTAACAAAGATGATACAAAAGTCATTAACTTAAAAATTGATAAAAGAGAGGCAAAAAAAAAAAAAAAAAAAAACAGAAGAAGAAGAAGCTGTATAGAGAGACTAGATGGCTCAGGTCCATCAACTGTCGTGATTTTTCTAATGTGGGTTCCATCTATCTACTCGGTACAAATTCAATTTAGCATGATCCTAATTCTATGTTAATATTTTTTATGGGAAAATTGTTTGTGTTGTAAACTAATCATATTTTTCCTGTATACATATAGCATTAGACATGGATGAAGAAGAATTCAAATTCAATTTTGAGAAACAAAATAACCACTCTATTGAAATATGCACAAGTGAATTATGTCACTCTTGGTATTTAATATAACAACACACCTCAAAAATTATTATAACAAGCAAAATCAAACCCAGCCTCCAAGCTTCTCTTCTCTTGATTAGATTGATTGACCTGCATATGACAAACTTCTTTACAAGACCAAGATCAAATCTTTATCATATAATCTAATTCATATGAAATTAAATTAATTCCAACTTTCTTTTTAAGTATATCAACTCCAATTACACTTCAAAAGCAAGGAATTATGAAAGGCTGATCAGCTTCTGAACTAAACTACAGAAATCTGACCAAAATTTTCATTACCAATTCTTCCGTTTTACTCCATCTACTGCCTTGATCCTGATCCTTGAGAATCATCCTTATCAGAAAGTTGCTGCTGTTGCTGATCCTGCTGATTCAAGGATTCTGAAGCACTTCTGTGATGCCCCATCTGTTGATAAAAATTGCTAACAGCTTGAGAATTCAACACCCCAACATGCCCATCTTGTGAGAGACCAAGCTCCAATCCTGGATTTTGCTGGTTAACACCACTCAACATAGAGGTGAAACTCATTAAACCCATATTCATATTTGGAAATTCAATCCCATGGAACCCTAATTTTGCACCCAAATTTTCACTTGCAAAATTTGATGTCAACTGGCCAGAATTTTGAATAAATCCTGTCCCAATTCCATTTAAATTTGGCCAAACCCCACTTGGTATTTGAGACCTCACTAAATTTGCACTCATCATTGCCCAATTGGCCCTATTAATGAACCCAACACCTGGTCCCACCCCTTCTATCTTTGTATGCAAACCTGCTGAAATAGAGTCCCTCTGTTCAGAAACAGAGGCCCCTGCAGCTGCAAGCATAGAGGCTGGAATGGTCCCAGTTCCTGTAGCAGCTATGATAGATGGTTCAGCTTGCCTCAACAGCCATTGAATTGTCTCTCCATCAGATTTATGACCCAATTCTCTGGTCAATTGAAAAATCCTGGCAGCACATAAAGCTGGCATCCTGATTCTTCTTCCTCTGCCATCAACTTTTTTGTGTCTATCTTTGTTTGAGCTTCTTTTTGGTACTAGCTTCTTGGTTGTATCATCTTTGTCAGCAATCATGATTTGTAAATCTTTAATCTCACCAGGCTTGCTATTCTCTGCCATGATTTCCTTTTAGGGAAAATTGAAGAAGGTGGATTTATTACTTCGTGATGGTGATTTTAAGCCTTGGATTCCCTGGGAACAGAGGAAAAGAGTGTCCTGTTTTTGATAGGTAAAGGTCACCTTAAAAAGACATGCTTTCTTGACCTTTCTATGTAGGCGTAGCATCAACGTTTCAAAGTTTGGAACCACAGAGTTTCATTTCAAGTTAAAAAGTTACTACAAGTCTACAAAATGATTCCCCTTAAATAAAGATAACATGTCACTATTATTGTTCAGTTAAATTAAAAAAAAAAAATTACAAAATATGAAGTGATGTTATCATTCGATTGAAATCTAAAATATTTGAATTTCTAATAGTGCAATGCCAAGAAATTTATATATTTTTTTTATTGTTAATTGGTAAATTATCCATTAATGTCCTGTCATATCATAGAGTCTCAAATGTTCCTCAGCTATTTTCTCTCTAGTATCTCAAATTAGATTTTTTTTCTTTTAAGATTTTCATGATTGTTTCCATGAATGAGGCATTTGGGTTCACTATTTTATACCATAAGATGACGAGGATAAGCAATTGGGTCCTTAAAATGGAGGGATTACATAACATACATACACTTCTTCAAGTTATTTTCTTCATATTTTTGCAGCCAATCATGAAACATGGGTCACTCAGGCAGTCCCATATTCTTGATAAGCAAAAAATATGATTGAATCTCTTATAAAATAGGTATGTCATGGCATCTATAGTCAAGTCCATGGCAAGTTAACTTGATAATTGCTGCAATTTTCAAGTAAAATCTTTCTGCATTTTGCCTGCCAAGCAACATTTGGGATGTGCATGTGAGCAATGAGTTTTAGTCATTGCATTTCTTTAATTTTCAAATGTGTTGCCATCAGCCATTCTTGGAGACTTTATTTGGTCCCTTGAAAAGTTTTCCATATAATCATTTTTTTTTTTTTTTTGAAACGATGGAAATCCCGCCACCAAACCACCCATTCTGGGTCGTGACACAGGTAAAACCACTTGCTGTCCCAAGTTCTTACAAGAAGCGCACCCCCTGGATTCGAACCCATAACCTCAATGTCAGATTTGGACCCTACACCAAAAACCCACACCCTTGGGGATTCCATATAATCACTTGCTATCACATGATGGCAAAAGTTTCAACCATTGACTCTGTGTTTGTAATTAGAACCACTACTTTTAAACAGTTCCATGGTTTCTCCAGTCAATTATTGTTTGCTGTAATTAATATCCGATCCTACTTCTCTCTTCAGAATCAAGAAAAAAAAAAAACTTCATCTTTTTCATTGACAGAAGAAAAAAAACTGATCAGTGATCACTTGCAAGTTACAACAGTCACCAACTTTGCTTCTATGTCAGAAAAATACAACATTGATCACGAGCACAGCACATAAAGATCGTCTCAGCCTTGATGGGCAAGTCGCTAATTATTGAGTATAACAGCTTTAATCTTCTTCTACGGTTATGGAAATGGACAAAATGCTGACACTAGATCAGAGAATAATAACAAAACATTTGAATCATTTCATCAAATTTGCATATGAATCACTCGGTCCATTTCTTGTTAGTTGTTTTTCTTAATATTCATAATCTACTATTTTCAGAGCACTTACATTCTCGACCGACCCCACCTTTACGGTGGGCCTCACCTAACAGTCTACACTCAGATTCACCTTCTATAGGTCTCGAACTCAAGATCTCACTCTAAGATTGTGAAGACAATGTGAAGGATGAGTTGCAAAATGTAGAAATGGTTCTATAAAGATGCACAAAAACACTTTAATTAAAGACCAAAATGGAGACTTCAAAATTCACCCAAAGCACATACAACTAGTTCCATGGTAGCAAGCAGCTGCGCATTTAACAGCATGGACCAGTTCATGGTCATTCAACCTTCCATTGAAGAACTGAAGCTTCTTTCTTGTTCTTGAGAGAAATTATATATAGATAGTTTTAGAAGAAAATTATCGTGTGTGCAAAAGTCCAGTAGAATCAGCAACTTTGATATATTTGTACATTTGAAGTTGAAATTTAAAGAGAAATTGACAGAAAACAAGAAACTTGCCATATGCAGGGCGTATAAAGATGCAGGCCAGGATTTCAAGTGAAGAGATTTGGGCATTACAATTTTTATCAGTGACAACATAATTTGCTCTTGAACTTTGGAACCAAAAAGAGCAGAGAAAAGGAAACAAGATATTACAGAAGCAGAGGTAATGTGGAAGAATAAATCTCACAGAGAAAAGGCCCTCCTCTTCCTTATTGCTCTCTATTTGCTTTATTCACCTGCCAATGCCTGCTCCTAAACAATCAAGGACTAAAATATATCAATGTGCTATTTTCATCTAACGATACGGAAAATACAAACATAAATGCAGCCTATTAAATATGATGTATATTTATCAGGAAGCTTGTAGCTTTCCTAATCTCACTGATAGCAGTTATTTCTCTAGACTGAGGTCACCCCACCGGACATTGTATCTGGCAGCAAGGTAGTGAGCCCCAACAGGGCCACGACTTCCATAAGGATAGTACTCGGGGATAATCTTCTTCTCTTCTAGCTCCTTCAAAAGAAGAGTGAAGAGCGACCATGCAGCATCTAGTTCATCACTTCGGATAAATAGTCTTCTTTCCCCTTCTATAGCATCCAGCAGAAGCCTCTCATATGCATCTGGAATCTCCTTTGAGTATCTACAGAGCACATGCCACTTACTTCAGTATCAGCAGAGAAACTATTAACTTTAGCAACAAGTTCATTCAAGTAATATTAAACTGAAACAATATAAGTCAATTGCAAGTATCGAGCATTGTCATTTTTCCCAAGAGTAGAGTGACAGTTTTTAGATGCTGGACCACTTCAATTAAACTAACAGTTTCGAAGATTATCTTTGAACGTCTTTGTTAGGACCATTGGGTCCTAACAGTCTTCCATTTGGTTGACCATAGAAGTGGATTCTGGAAAAATCGATGATGATATTCTGCAGGCAAAATATATCATTTTCATATATCAACCACAAGCATTGTTTACATGTTTACCTTGCTGCATAATGAAGGTTTAGATTGCTACGGTCTAATCTCATTCCCAACCCAGGAACCTTGTTATTGATCTTCAAATAAATAGCTTCATCAGGCTGAACTCTGATTACAAGCTCATTTGTAGCTTGGTCAAGATCTGTTCCGAAATTTCTGTTATACAAATTGCCAGGTACGTGCCTGAACTGAACCCTTATCTCAGCCCTGGAAAAGGAAGAAAAAGAAAACAAAGTTAAGGACTAGCAGATATTAGTTAAATAGTTAAGACGGTTAGCTAGATGAATTAAGACATCGTTATTCCTCGTACCTCCTGGTATGTAATGCTTTGCCAGCTTTCAGTAGAAAAGGCACCCCATCCCACCTTGCATTGTCTATAAAGAGGGCAGCTGCTGCAAAAGTTGGAGTCAAGCTGTCTTTTGGCACAGTCTTGTCATCAGTATAGCCTGGATAAGTAACTCCTCCTTTTGTGTGGCTCTTGTACTGCCCTGTGACCACATCTTCAAGTCGTAAAGGCCTCATGGAACGCAAAACTTTGACCTGGCACCCAGAAAACAATCATAAACTTAGTTTTAAAATCCTACAGTAAAATCCAAATGTATCCCGCTAGAGCATTTCAGTTAAGACCTTTTCGTTTCTAATATCTTCAGCATCCAAACTGACAGGGGTTTCCATGGCAAATAGAGCAAGAATTTGAAGCAGGTGGTTCTGCATAATATCTCTTATTATTCCATAATTGTCAAAATACCTAGAGCCAACAGAACAAAAATCAATCAGATGCTCTTAAGCATATTGGAAACTGAGATGTCTATGTAAGAAAGAAAAATACCCTCCACGTCCTTCAGTGCCAAAATCTTCGGAGAATATCAACTGCACATTCCTAATATATTGCCTTGACCACAATGGTTCGAAAATGAGGTTGGAGAACCGGAGAACAGAAAGGTTTTCCACAAGCTCCTTTCCCAGGTAGTGATCAATCCTGCACAAAATATACCCATCCAATCAGTTTATGGTCCATAATATTTTCCATCACTACAACCAACAATGGTAAGTAAAACTCCACCTAAATATTTGATCTTCTTTTAGGTACTGTTTAAGTGATTTTGTCAAGGCAGATGAGGATTCTGAATCTCGGCCAAAGGGCTTCTCAACAATAACCCTTGTCCAGCCATTACCAGATGATGCAGACAAGCTTGCACATCTTACTGCGTCTATGAATATATTTGGAGGGATGGACAGATAAAACAGGCGATTGGAAACCCTCTTACCCTGCATAAGCGATTTCTCATTGTCAAACAAAATTGAGAATTGGGAATAGACAATTATTCTATTCTGACATCTCAATGTCAAGGAAGAAATCAAACCAGCTGGAAAAAAGAATGCTACTGTAACTGAACCTAAAAAAGCTTAAAAAAGAATAGTGGATATAGTTGCATTTTGAGTGAAATAATATACACTTTAAGGTTCCTACCAGATGCCTCACAATCATATTGCATCAAATCCCAACATGCAACCTACTATACCAAACACTGTACTCATTATAGCATTCTTTGCATAGATCCTCTACCAATCAGCCCGAAAATGGTACGACCAACCAAGAGATTCGACCTGCTAAGCTAGATTTTACAAAACATTTTAAGCCTAATGTATTGGGAATAGATAATGGATATATTTCTGTCAATAAACAGGAAGCAAGCATTTGATTCAACTCTAGAATCTAGACCAATGTTGTAAGAAACTAAGAATCACCAACTAACGAACTATTTTGTCAAGTTACTTCTCTAATGCTGTAAATATGTTCAGGCAAAGTTCTAATTACCTCATGTCCCTTCAGCTTCTTATCAAGGGCAGCAAAATTTTCCTCAGAATCATACTGACCAGAATGGTAGAAACATCTTTTAAGAAATTCGTCCATCTTTTCATCACAGTTCTCCCTGAAATCCAAAGGAAAGAGCATGTGTCACATCTAAATGCACGTATCACATCTAAATGAACTTGCACAACAAAGAACAAATTACAGCAGAAGATTTTGAGAACTTGTGCTACACAATATATAACACCATTAACATTGCCTACTTCCTCCAAAGAAACTTGAAACCTTCAAATCACAAACAATAGATAAAGCCAGACTGACCTCTTATCAATTCTGCAAGTAAGAGTCCTGCTAACGATGTTTCTGAGTTCTGCATCAGTCATCTTACTCCGAGCATAACCATAGATAGTGAAGTGCTGCATTATAAAGTTACACCACTTTTGAGATAATCGGGATTAAAAAATGACACTTTCTCGCATTAAAGCAGATAAGAAAACAGATATGAACCTCAGGGAGGCAGCCCTCATAATAGAGAGCGAAAAGTGCTGGAAATATCTTCTTCTTGGCAAGGTCCCCAGAAGCTCCAACAATGGTAATACTGACAGAGGACTCATCTCCATTCATATCAAAACCAGCTAGATCATTAGATTCCTCCAACGACGCACCTGACATCAATCCCACTTTCGATTCCTTCAAAGGTGTTTCATTTTCAACATGGGCTGGTGTTGTGACCACAGCACCTATGAAACAGTTACCAGTCTATATATAATTAACAAATTACAAAATAGTAAATGGAGAATATGCAATCAGATGAACATCTCAACACAGGGAGGCAAAATCATCTTAAAATTTTGAACTTTGCCACTCTTCCGTTCCATATTATATCGTAAAAAAAATGAAAATTTTCATGGCTTAACAAATTCCTAAAGAGCTACAAGCAAGCAACATTCAAATTCAAGCCATCCTACTAATCTGTCCATTGCATCATAAGCAGCTAAGAATTAAAAATAAGAAACAAACCCACTAAATATTTTATAATAAAAAAAAATTACCATCTTCCGTAAGAACCAAATTGGAATGGGAATTTCTGCGGCATTGAAGAGACAGCTTAGCAGATAAAAACCGTTGTGGCAATAAGGCAATACGTTGATGTTGGGCATTTGCAAATGAATATGAAGACGACAAAGCGTAAAACGAATAAGGGGATGAACGACAATGAGTTGAAGAAGACGAAGTTGCCATCTCCATTCTTCTTCTTCTTCTCTGTGAAACAAGAAGTTAGCTTAATTGGGTTTTGGGTTTTTGAAGAGAAGCAGTTGATGTTAAAGAAGATCTTCGGAGATAACGAGGTTAAAGGTCCTTGAGATCTCCGAAAGTCTGCCCTGCCAACAACTTGAGGAGAGAATTTATACGACTCAGAATTAATGCATTCAGTTGATAAATATATATATATTAATAGATTGGCAAACACGATACTATCTCCAACTGGAAAAAGTTGGAGATACAGTGAAGACAAATCAGAAATGGCGTCCGGAACCGGTTCTTTTTTTTATTTAAAGTTTTTTTTTAACTTTTTGTTTTTATTAATTATTGGTTTATTAAAATCAAAGGACTTAAGTATTTGCACACTCTCTTAGCCTTTGGATAGAGATTAATTATTAGTTATTATTACTCTACTTAGGGTTAGGGATGTATAAAAAAAAACTGAAACTGACAAATCGAAGTCAATCGAAAAAAAACTGAACTAAAGTGATATTTTTTAAATTTCAAAAATAAATGTTCAATATTTTATTAAAAAATCGAAACGAACCAAATTTGAATAATTTTTTAACTAAGAAATCGAACCAAACGGAATTACATGAATAATTTAGTTTATTGGATTTTTAAAAAATTTAATCATATTAAATTATTATTTTATAATTATTTTTGTTACATTATTTAATTTGTTTAGTGTTTAGTGAGGATTAATTTCGTTAAATATTTATAATTTATCACTTTGGTTATTATTTTTTTTACTTTCCTATATTTTAAATAATTTGAAAAATGATTATATTTTATGAAAAACTTCTATTGGTATAGTTGTGATGATTAAAAGAGTTATAATATAAAAAAAATTAACTAAATGTTAAATTCAATAAATGTTATTATTTTTTTAATTTTTATCATTATTATTTAAAAAAATTGAAAAAATAAATTGAGTTGTACCAAACCGATAATTAAAAATAATTATATTTTTTAATAAAAAACCATATAGTTACTTTTAAAAAAACCAAATAATTATAATTATAAATTTTTTATAGTCATACCGAACCGTGCACACCCCTAACTCTACTCTCCCGACTTGTGTTTTTCCTTTATTATTTAATATTTAGTTAAATATTTGCTAAGTAATCTATTAAAAAAAAATTGAAGTTCAATTGATGATATTTATTTTTGTAAATTTTGAGAATATCAAGACAATTAGGGGAAAAAACAACAATGAGATAGTCACTGTCCAACAAAAATTAGGTTTTTTTTTTCCATTGTTTTCATTGCTTTTTTTTGTTCTCTTCTTCTAATACTATAATTTAATGACATGTAATATATAATTTAATCTTAACTATATATTTTTTTTAATATCATATGTCACTGGATGAGAGATGCAGAAAGAATGAGGAAAAAAAACTAGAGATGTTTATCAGATGATTAAATTTTCCTTAATTTTATGAAATAAAATGTTGGATTTAATATAATTAATAAAAAGTAAATATTTATCAAAAAAATACTTAAAATTAACATATTTCCTCTCCAATCAGAGGAAAGACTCTTATATGTCAGAGAGTCAGTCGACCCTCTCAATTTTTTTCAACTGTTATTATTAAATAATAATAAAAATATCACATTAAAATTTTAAATTAACTCTTAAAAATTATAAAATCCTTTGGACTTCGCCCTTGCCTTCAACTATTTCATCAACACAATGTGAACCAGAGCAACCTTCACACAATCACATGCTATAATTTGTTATTCGTCTCACTAAAATAGATTTCCCCATATAAATATTGAATTTTGCTTGAAATAAACCAATTTATGATATAAGTTTTAAAAAATATTGCAAATCACTAATTAGCTAATATATATTTATTCTAAAATTACTATGTGATTACATTTCTACCCACCTCTTATAATGATATATAATCTACAAATAATTCTACAACTGAAAATTAATATATATTTTTTTCCAAAAAAAAAAATTTAATTAATTAATTAATTTACTCATTATCAGCAGCCTTGAAGCAAATCAATGATCTTGCTTCAAGCCACCTTTGCTTATTAACCCTGGCTATGAATTCTTCAGCTCTCTTGTTTAATTCATCAGCAGGCAATCCTGCCTCTTCTTCTTCATCGTCATCGAATTTTTTCTGTTTTTCTTTGATCAAATCTTTAACTTGATGAACCCTTTTGACCCTCTGCTTAATCACTTTCATCTGGTCATCAAGATGAGCCTGAGGTTTTTTCTGCTTTATTTTCTCAGGAAAATTTGAGGCACCGCTGTTTCTGACCCTTCTGCTGCTTCTTTGAACATACTCATCATAAAGCTCATCAGCTGGAGATGATGATGATGATGATGATGGATTTCCAGATGAGCCCATGAAATTTGATTTACCAACAAGAAAGACAATGATGACATTGGCTATTATGAAAAAGCACTTGGGGCTAGAAAATGAAAACCAAATACAAGGAACAAACATGAACAAAAAATCATTCATGGAACATTTACTCAAAGAAAAATACCAATATGGACAGTAGCAAATTAAACTGCATACAAATCCTGACAGTACTGAATAAAGCATCAGATTACTATAAAGAAAGCAACCTTTGTTCTGATTCTTCATGGCTTGAAGCTTCTCATTCTCAATACTTCTTTCCTGAATCCATTATTATGGTGGTTTAATTTCCAGGGAATTTTTGGAAACTTGGAAAGAGGACTTGGTTCAAAAATAAAAACTAGATCAGGATTCAGACTCACACATCAGCTGACTGAACATACAAGTGAAGCAAATTATGATTTATATATAGTGGGGGAAAAATAGTTTATAGGATACTTTGGTGAGATTCATATTTCATAATGTAGCAAATGCTTTCTGCTTTTGTTAATTACTTTATGAAAAGCCAAGGCAGATTTTGCAACGTGTGTATTTTAGGTGGTTTTGTTTAATTATCAACTTTATTTGGTGTAGTGCTTAATTTTATATGGTAAGTTCAGAGATAAAATCCCAAAAAAAAAAAATAAATAATAAAAAATTAGAGCAGGGCTGCACTGAGTTTTGGATCTAAATTTTGTGATGTTTATTGATAAAGAATAATTAATATTAAAAAAAAAAAAAACCTAGTCCAAATTAATTAACATAATCAAATATGTGTTTTATATTAAAATTTTGATTTATCAACGAGTATTAATTTTTTTATATATATATTTGAGATCTCAAATTTTGATTCAAATTTGAGGGTTTCATTCTGCGGTTTGTGTGGACTATCAATGATGAATTGTGATAATAAGAGTGATATATCAGATAACATGGTATTGAAATATGTAATTATTCTCTAATTTAGGCTCTATATGATTTTTTTATTTTTGTTATAGTATAATTATTGGAGAAGTCTCAATGGACGTGGCTTGTTGGTGTAGGGCTTAGGATCTCACATTGGGGTTCTTAGTTCGAATCCAGGAAGTGCGTTTCTTGTAAGAATTTGGGACAATTGGGGGTTTTACATGCTCCGCTTAAGCCCGGAATGGATGGTTTGACGATGAAGTTTCCAACGATTTAAAAAATATATATAATAATAATAATTATTGGAGAATTTAATTATAAAATTAGTGTACGATAACATTTAATTGAAACAACTTAGTTGTTAAGCTATGATATTTATAAGTAAAAGAAATGTAGTGCTACTAGAAACTGCCATTTATTAATTTTTATGGGTGCCAATTGGAAATGACAAGTAGTTTTGGTGAAAATGTGCCAATTGGCATTGCCAATGAACCATGCTTTTTTTTAATTAACTTGCTTTTTCCTCCATTATTGAAGCATTAGGTATGGCACGTTTGTTGAATCGACAAACAAAAAAAAAATTGATTGAAAAGGAAATGCACAACTCCATGAATTATTATTGTTACATTAACAACTAAATTTTAAGTCATTGCCAAATGATTTTAGAATTGGCAATCCATGAGGTGCGTTAGAATTTATTAATTTTAATTTTAATCTGATTATGTAATTAAAATAAAAATTATTCTAAATCTCCTAAATTTTTTTAACAAGATAAAATAATGATTTCTAATTTTTTATCGAACGACACACGATTTAGAATTTCAATCAAGATTTTGAATTTTTTTTAGTCATAAGTAGGGATACATCATGGATTCGAAATGAAAAATTATCTCAAATCCTTAATGAATTTTTAGTTAAGATAAAAAATCATCATGTATCAATTCTTTAATTAACAGAAAAAATCATTCCAAACCTCAGGACAAATTCATCAAAATCAAAGTAAAGCCTAATATTAAAAAAAAAAAAAAGCAAAAAAAAAAAAAAAGCAAAGGTTTGGTGAGAGGCCATGAAACACAATATTGAAAATGAAAGTCAAGTGAAGGGGTATTATGCTTTTTGTAAAATTTGGGAATTTTTTTGATTCCCTTTATGAAAAGATCCTTTACTTAATGTAAGAGAGAAAGGGATGGAGTCCACGTGTTTTGCGGTGAACGAGCCACCGATGCTTCATTGAAGGTCCTTAAAAAATCATGCTTTTGTCAACTAAGGGGTGTATTCAATTGAGATTTTAAAAAATTATTTATGAATAAATAAGTCATGTAGATTTTAAAAGACATTTAAAGAATATAATAGACATTTAAAGAATGTGATAACTTACAAGATTTTATTAGATTTCTTTTAATCAAGATTTTTTACATATTAGATTTTAAAAGACTTATTTCATAAGAATTTGTAAGATTTGAAAGGACCATATATATTTTTTTTTCTCTTTTTTATAACCGATATTATATGGAACGTAACCATAAATAAAAAAAGTTAATGAAAGTCAATTGGTTCAAAATGTCAGAATGTCATTTCTTTGACCTAGAAATATTTTATGAGTTTCTATGACAGAATGTCATTTCTCTGACCTAGGAAGAAAAGATAACACTTCGGCATCAATGATCTTAATAATTGACAAATAATTTTTTCCTTAAATTTGGGGGGTTTTTTTTAAAAATAAAATACAAGTAAAAAATTAGCGAGAAAATGAGGAAAAAAATCTTTGTTGTGCTAAATTCATTTTGTACATTATTATCTATCCGAATGAAGAAGTTATGTTGGCCTCAAAGAAAATCTAGGAAATTATTTTTTAAATATGATAGAATTTTCCTACTCGAAAATGAAATTCATTAAGAAAAATAGTTGGAGAAATGACATTACTAGTTGCATTTAAAAGAAAGTCATATTGTTTTATTTGAAAAAAAAAAGAAGAAATTACTAATAAGTAAGTAATTTGTTCACAAAGAACTAGCATGTATGTTCATCTTCTATTTTCTAATTAACATGTATGTTCATCTCTATATTCTAACATTCTCAAAAAAATCTTATATAAAAAGTCTCATGGGTTAGGGTGAGATTTTTTATAGAGTTTGATATTTATAATTTTCACTAAAAAGTCCCACAAAATCACACATATAAAAAATCCTTCAAAATAATTATGTTTTTCAATACCATAAGACTTTCTATTACTTGTTTAAAATCCTGATTGAATATCACTAGATTTGGATACACTCTTTAAAAATCCTAATAGTCTTAATGGAATACCACAAGACTTTTAGATTATTTAAAAATCTTAATTGAATACCACAAGACTTATTTAACCCAAAAAGTCTTTTAAGTAATTCATTTCTACCGTAGGTTTCGGTAAAATGGCATATATAATATAAAATTTTGGATCCAATGGTTTTTTTTATAATATTCTATCACGTGTACATAAATAGTAATGAGAAGTTAAAATTTAATTACATATAAATTATTATTCAATAACTATCAATCATAAATTTGAAAAAAAATAGTCAATAAAAAATTCAACTCATCACCGAATTCAACTCCATAATATAAAAGGGTGGTGATATCCTTACAATTTTATATTTTACTACAAAACCTTAAACCTTATATTTTGCTATTATATCTTTACAAAATGTAATACTTTACTACAATAATAAAATGTTACATCATAATACTTGTTGTGCCTATATGTTATATTTTTCAATAATTTTTTTTTTGAAATCGTTGGAAACACTACCGCCAAACCACCCTTCCTGGTTTAAGTGAAGCAGGTGAAACATCCGGTTGTCCCAAACTCTTACAAGAAACGCACTAACTGGATTTGAATTCGGGACCTGAATATCAGATCTTGAGTGAGCCCTACACCATCAAACCATGCCTCTTGTGGACTATTTTTCAATAAACATTTTGTAGTAAAATGTAAAATTTTGTTTAGGTAATATGAATACTTTGAATTATAATAATTAATATGCACAACTTCCTAAAAACTTAAAATAGCACAAATATAACTTGCATGCATGATGCATCAAAGGGTAAAAAGAAAGGAATGGGAAGAGGAAGTAATGTAAACCCTAATTTCTAAATTATTTCTAATCTTGAGAGAGCATGAAATATTTTTTATCCAAACCCTAATTTCAACAAAAACAACTAAATATAGAAGTTCCTAGAAAGCACTTAATATGTCTGTAAATGCATACACAAATTGCGTTCAGGAAACATGAACTCGGAAACCTTAAAATAAAAAAAGATATCCCACCACACAATCATTCCATAGATCACCACAAGATATATAACCACTGATCATTATCATAGAAAAGAAGTGAAAGGAACTACAATATATTCTTTAAGCAATACCGAAGCTAAAGCAATTTGACACCAGCTTCCCTCAAAGAATCAATCACTGCTTTCACTTTACCATGACATCTTTGTTCTCCTTTCAAGAAAACAGACAGCAGCAGGCCTTATATCCTTGCGAAGCAGTCGCTCGCTTAATATTTTCCGAATCTTAGCAGCATCTGCCACGTCCCGAGTGCACCCTATATTCGACCTCAAGGCCTTTTCCTGTGAGCTTGCAGATGAAGCCACCTTTGCGCACTCACATACTTGTTTGTGAAGTGCACCTTCAGGACATATGGCTTAAGAAAGTTGGTAATTTGGGGTGGCCTTACAGGTGGAGGAATAACCATTGAATATTCTATTGCCAATAGATTATGCATTCAATATTCAGTACAAATATGAACAGCATCTAATGGCTTTAATTAACAAGGAGAATCACATATCGTGATTATTCAAATGAATCAAATCAAGACATAATTGTAACGAGGCAGTTCCTATAAGGGGGACTTGCCTGTCTTTTTATGCAGTAAGCAAGATATAACTTATAACTAACCACCAATCGATCCAAATAATCCAATAAATAACCATTAAAGAGCTGATCAACACTTGATGAATTTGAGGAGCTGGTCCCTAATGTTGCTAGAACCACTCTCTATAGACACAAGTCTTTATCAGATGCTCACACAACTGAAACTAAAGTATTGATAGCTGAATGCATTTACGATCAACCAAACCAAATCAAACTCTTGGGAGGAAGAGGGCCAACCACTATATTAGTTATTCAGTTTACCTAACACATTAGCTTATAGCCTTATATAAATAAACAGTTTGGGAAAAGCCAGAGGCATTTGATGGGATTTGGTCCACAAAATATAAATCCAAACCTCAGGAGGGCAAACAGCATTAAGCCCCAAGAGACGCCCAGCACTTCCGCCTCTTTATGCTATTGCTATAGCATTGTCCTGAAAATTAAAAAGAGAAAAAATGAAGACATAATTAATGCATATAGCATAACTATTATTAAAATCAAAGTTTACGGGGTCTACAGCTTTGAGTGTCTAAGAACTTGGTCATTTCAGCCTGTAATCGAGTGTTGTCGACCAACAATATGGACCTACAATGGTGGTAATCTTGCTTTTTTAACAAGTTTAATTTAGCAATGGCTGGATATTTCGAATTAAACGTAACTCTGATGGCTCCAATGAAAGGTTTAAGGCTCGCTTAGTAGCAAAAGGTTTTCATCAACGCTCGAGAGTAGATTATCACGATACTTTCTGTCTTGTGGTCAAACCTACCACCGTTCGTCTTGTTTACATTGATGTCTTGATTATTACTGAGGATAACATTTCTTGGGTAGATCGGTTTGTTACACTTTAGCTAACTGTTTATCTCTAAAAAATCTTGGTTCGTTATCTTATTTTCTTGGTGTGGAGATTGACATTTTACTTTCTCAGCACTTTCTTGCTCGAATTCATTTGACTGATGCTAAACCAATGGCAACTCCCCTTTCAACGAGTTCCTCTTCTCTTACATTGCATTATGGGGCAGCTTTATCTGATCCTACCAAATTTCGGGCAGTACTAGGAGTCTTCAATATCTCTTGCTTACTAGCCTTGATATTGCTTTTAATATATAGATATTTACATAATTACCGGTTCCAATGGTTAAAACCGCCGATTCCAACGGTAGGAAATTTTTTTCGTTATGAGGTCACTTTCTCTGTAATATGACCTAAGGTGAATAAGTTTGTTTCACCTTACTTGTCTTAATGTCAGTTATGAGTTAGACATTGTGTTTGTCTGAACTATAATCTGTACGGTATTTTATGAGACATGTGCTCCATGGGAAATGAGAGAATACCGTAGCACATGTTTTCATACCATGTGTACATTTGTGACTATTGAGGGTAATACGAGTAAATATCTCAGTCTTGATATTGTGTGAGACCCTTGAGATTTTTTCAATCTCACATTGTACCCTTTAGACTCTTGTCTGCTTCTTAAAACTTAGATTTGATGATTGCTATCTTGGAATGTTGCTGAAAGATCATGAGATATTCGATCTGAAAGAACATCTCTGGAAAAGCGAATTGAATCAAAGTTGAGAGATTCGAGAAAGGAGAAAGATCATTATATGAGTAATATCACATTAGCTTGTATTCACTGGTCGACCAATTATGTTATTCTATGTGATCAAACATGATTGTGAATACAAAATAAATATTACATTCGAAAAGAGATCGAGAGAGATTTAATGTGATAAATGATCGAGGATACTGCATACATAATCCACTATGGTTCTATCCATTTTTCGAGCGGCTATATATTCCTAACAGATGTATAGCAAGTGAGCTCTCGAAATATGCTGGTCGCACGGCACAATTGCAAAGTATGAATTATTCTTGTAGAGATAATAAAAATTGTTGATCCCATCATGTGTGAGTGAGAGATGTTGGAAATTAATTGTTGTTAATTATTTGGTGTTGTTAAATAACAACAATTAGTAATAATTTCATTTGGAAATTATTAAGTTAATTATTTGGTGTTGTTAAATAACAACAATTAGTAATGATTTCATTACTAAGTAAACAACAAGAATTGTTAATCAAATAATTAAGTGACAACAATTAGTAAAATGTTAAATGGGGAACATATGGTACACCCATGATGGTAACATTTTTGGAAGGGTTAGAAAATGTCATTATGCATCCTAATAATGTGATTAATAGTAATCAATGCATGTGATTACATAGTGACTTGATTTCCCTCATATAAATAAGACCATTTGCTTATTGAGTTAGGAAATCAATTAAGTTTGATTAAGAGGTCTCTACAAGCATAAAAGGTATGCAATTGTGTTGTGGTTAGTATAGATTTATTTCAATTAGCATGTAAATAAATCTAGGACTAGTAATACATGTATGGTTAGATCCTAAGAGGACAAACATGTAAATATATTATGGATTATGTTTCGTAACAAAAAGTTTTTAAGTTATTACTAAATTTAAATAAATAAGTAAATAAAATTGTTGAAACCGTCAGTTCGGGACGGATTGGAACCTCCAACAGTTCCAACTTTCTTGAACCTGAACAGAATTGCCAAAAGGCGGTTCCGATTCCGATCCGATTCCAGGCTAAAAGCGGACTATGACCATGACTATGGGTTAAGATAAGGAGTTGGCCAATATCGGCCCGACCTAGCCCATTTACCACTCGTACTGTAATGATTGTCAAGAAGGCGAGTGAAACAAACAAGCTATTCGATCTTAGAATTGATGCTGCTGGGTAACAAAGACATGCCAAATTAAGATAACTTGTGCTGTTGTGCAATCAAACAGAAGAAAGCCGAGTCAAATTTGGAGGTCTTTTTCATAATAAGCCATGTTTTGCCGGTTCCACTAGTGGAATCGGGATCCAGCAGTTATCAGTTCGATCCGGTCAAATATAACCTAGTATGATAAAAAGTCGATCAAATTCTAACTTGTCCAATTTTGTTTTAATTTTTGTATTTTTTAATTTTTTAATTAAATAAA
The DNA here is from genome assembly GCA_019454045.1 of Zanthoxylum bungeanum. Classification (NCBI taxonomy): domain Eukaryota; kingdom Viridiplantae; phylum Streptophyta; class Magnoliopsida; order Sapindales; family Rutaceae; genus Zanthoxylum; species Zanthoxylum bungeanum. Next base: position 27,772 of record SKCR01047643.1, on the reverse strand, counting down.
ATTATTATTAAGTAAGTTGATTTTGTTGATTTTTTAGATACGGTTCAACCTATCGAACTAATAACCCAATAAATTTTTGACATTACTGATTTAATTTCCGATCTGATTATGAAATCATTATAATATGTATTTTGTAACCATGATGTTCCAGTTTACAGATGCGTTATGTGGCAAAATGATTTATTACCATTTGCACCTTTGATTGTTTTTTTTTTTTTTCAAATAATTCTTTTGGAAAATGTCTAAATGACATGTGCTTATCGTCTAGAAGATGAAAATTAATAAATAATACAATGATGTAGACAAGACATGGATCATGATCTAGTCTCGTTACTCAATCATGAATGCTTTTCATTCTTTTCATTCTTTAATTATACTATGGTTTTGGTGGTGTATGATTCAAGATTTAATTCCGGAGTCTGAATTCGAATTCAGAGAATACGTCCTTTTTAAGAATTTTGGAAAGTCGATGATTTTACTTATTCCGTTTAAATTCGGAATGAGTGGTTTGACAGTGTGATTTTTAACTATTCTAAAAAAATTATTCTTTATTTATGTATTTATCATTATATAATGAAAAAATAAATAGAATATAATAATACAAGGTGTAAAGTGTCCGTATAACTGCTAAATCCACACACGTAGCTGCAGAAGCATAAAAAAACAAAAGAATTTCAAAACGCTGTCAAAAACAAAAGTCATTAAAAAAAAAAAAGTAAAGAAAATTTTGTCGTCTAACCAATGGCGTGCTGACATGTCGTCGTGCACCTTAAATTTTCACACCGCTCTCGATGCTTTCGTCGGTTGTCCTTATCCACAACTTGATGAAAAGACAAATATAACCCTCGGGAATGGTAATAAAAGGGTAAATTGAAACCTGTTCGTGCCTATGTGGCGGGTGAGGCTTCGGGACCTTTTTGGTCATAGATTCCGTAGCGCCTAAACTATGCCCACGCGCGAAACAATACGTGGGCCTCATGCTATTCAAAATGTAATTTTGATGCATCATGTGTCTAAATCCCAGTTTAATTAATATTTAAATAAAACTGTCCCAAATTTTTGGATTAATATAATGTTTTATAAGAGAGGTGTTATTGACGCTAGTCCTATTAAACTAAATAATTATGAGTTAATGAAAGAAAATGTTTTAGGTGTTTCGTGAACATTACTCTGTTTTTTTTCCTTCATTATTATGTTTATATTTCAATTAAATCAATAGTAGTTATATTAATACACAAATGATAAATAATAATAAATAAGTAAAGAACAATGCTCCCAAAACATTAAAAAAGACTCGACAATAATAATATCTATGCATTTGCATAAATGAATTAAAAAACTAATTATACACCGTCACGAACAATATAATTACATAAGATTAAAATCTGATTATGATAAATACAAATAAAATTAAACATGTGTAATAATATATATTCATCTTATTTGATAAAAAAAAAATACTCACATAAAAAATACTTAAATATAAGAAGAATAAGAACTTCTTGATATTCACAATTTTAGTCATTTTGGATGCTAAACCAACAGATTAATTTTTGCACATAATACTCCAACCTAATATTTTTTTTTTGGAAATGTTGAAAATACCGTCATCAAATCACCTGATTAAAATTTAAACGGAACATATAAAATATCTGGTTGTCTCAAGTTCTTACAAAAAAAAATACACTATCTAGACTCGAACTCATAACATTAAAATCAAATCTTAAATCATTTGTCATCAAATCACACCCTCTGAGGGCCTAACCTACATCTTATTAATTATGAACAAATTTTTTTTATAAAACTACACAATAGAGAGTGGGACACACGCGCCAAGAGGAGAAAGTAAAGCAGTATCAACTTGAAAAAACAATGAAATGGTGACCTGACAAAACATATTTCCTTTTTCAAGTAAAATATTTTACACACTTTCCTCTTATTTTCAATATATACTACTTATTTCATATTGTTTTCATGACACCCTATTTATTTATATATATAATATTCATTTTTATTAACTTAGGATTGACATATGAAAAGTTTCGTAGAATATTTTCAAACTTTAGCTCCTTTTATTTAATTCCTTATATAATTATTAATATTTTTTTTAGTTTTATTTAATTCATAATAATAATGGTTAGAATTAATGAATTAAATTAGGGGTAATTTTTAATTTTTTTTCTTTAAAAATAAAAATAGAATAAGGTAAATAGAGTTATTATGAAAACAGCAAAGCTAAATGGTATATCGAAAATAAAAGGGGAAAGGCAATCTCCCATATTTTTATTTACCCTTCAAAAACATCAAACCAAAACCCTACCTCTCTATCTCCCTCCCTCTCTCTACAATATTCACCAATTTTTATTTTTTATTTTTATTTTTTTTAACAAAAACAAAAATCACTTGAGAAGAAATACAAAAAGAAGATTAAAAAAAAAAAGCAAAAGCAAGAAACACAACTTCATTTTCATTTTTCGAAAACAATGAAGAAGATAAAGAACAAAGGTAGAGTTTATCCATCACCTTGTTCTTCAAACGACGGAGACTCTTTCTCGGTGTTGAAGCTTTTGCCAGCTGCGATTCTGGCTCTTGCTTCAGTCCTCTGTCTCGAGGACCGTGAAGTTTTGGCCTACCTCATCACCAGGTCCATCAAAACGACAGCCACGGCGTCGTCCAAGAAAGCAGCAGCGAATGAATATGATCATAAGCCTCCTGTGTTTGGCTGTGTTTGCTTTGACTGCTACACCAGTTACTGGTTCAGATGGGACTCGTCTCCCAACCGCGAGCTCATTCATCAGGCCATTGAGGCTTTTGAGGATCATTTGACCAACGACGGCGGCGTCGACGACGACCAGACTGATCACCACAATCATAACAAGTACAAAAAGAATGGCAAACACAAGACCAAGAGGAGAGACAAAACGGCGCGCCGTTTTGCTAATAAGAGTCGACAACTAGTTGTAGTTGAAGAAACCGAGGCGGCTGCTGTTGCTGCTGAGACTTTTCCGGAGAATTACGTGGCTGTTGCACCGGTGAGTTCTCCTGAGAAAGAGCCTAAACGACTTGAGAAGGAGGAGGAGGAGGATGACGTTGTGGTGGTAGAGTTCTCCGGTAAGTCCACTCCGGTGGATGATGAGACTCCGGCGGTTTTGTGGTTGCCGGCGGCTGCGGCGAGTAGCTGCTGGCATAAGGGTTTGGCTAGGAAAGTGCTGCCGGACGTGTTAGGTTTATTCAATTCTCGTTTGTGGTCTCTTTGGAGTCCGAATGCTTAGGGACTTGGGAAATTTGAATATTTATTATTATTATTATTATTATTGGAATTCCCCTTGTTTTGATTTTCCCTGCAAAAAGGGAAGGAAAAAAAATATATATTTTAGGTGGTTACTTAATCATTCTCATTGTTCGAACATAGCATTTTATTTTTATTTTTGTTTTTTCTTTTTAAATTAGTTCGAACAAAGTGGGTTAGATTAGTTCTTGAAAATTAAGGTAAAATTTGTCCAATATTTATAAAATAGATATTAGATAAATTTATGTGATGAGGATAAGGAAAATGAAATTCTCAATAACTCGCTTGTGTGGTAAAAAAAAAATATAAATGATAAAAATGTACTCGCAAGTAAAGATAAGTATGTTATATATAATTAGAATAAACACCAGCTGTGTGTGTTCATCATGATTAGAATTGGTTTCTAAATATATTATTAATAAAGTTGATGTCCAAGTTCGAGTTTAGAGAAGAAAATGAGTTGAAATCTGTTTAGATTTGTCCAACAAACAAAAAGAATAATACATTTTTTGGGTCATAATTTTTAAAGGTTTTGTTTGGTGTTAGAGATTAAAAAAACTCGATAAATAAATAATGGTTCATAAAAGGTATCATGTAATTTTGAATTATGTTAAAAAAAATTATTGTGATACTTTTTTTTAATATCTTAATGGTGGATAGCGTTAGACCCGGCCACGGTTCCGATTCCAACCGGATCCGGTTCCGATTCCGGAATCGAAACTGTGGCCGACTGGTTCGGTTGGGGTTCGACCCCAACTCGAATCGGTGGAACCTTACGGTTCCACCGGTTCAACAGTTCCAACCGGAACCGTAACCCCAATGGCTAGTAGCCGTACGGCTCCCTGCCCTCAAAATAAAAAAAAAAATGCCTAATTTAAGGCATAAAAAAATTATAAATTATAAATTCCTAATATATCTATGTTGGAAATTAATTGTTGTTAATTATTTGGTGTTGTTAAATAATAACAATTAGTAATAATTTCATGTTGGAAATTATTAAGTTAATTATTTGGTGTTGTTCAATACCAACAATTAGTAATAATTTCATGTTAGAAATAATTAAGTTAATTATGTGGTGTTGTTAAATAACAACAATTAGTAATGATTTCATTACTAAGTAAACAACAAGAGTTGTTAATCAAATAATTAAGTAACAACAAGAGTTGTTAAGTGACAACAATTAGTAAAATGTTAAATGGGGAACATATGGTACACCCATGATGGTAACATTTTTGGAAGGGTTAGAGAAAGTCATTATGCATCCAAATTCATGTGATTACAGTGATTAAATAGTAATCAATGATTAATAGTAATCCATGCATGTGAGCTAATAGTGACTTGGTTTCCCTCCTATAAATAATATCATTTGCTTATTGAGCTAAGCAATCAATTAAGTTTGATTAAGAGGTCTCTACAAGTATAAAAAGTATGCAATTGTGTTGTGGTTAATATAAATTTATTTCAATTAGCATGTAAATAAAGTTGGTTTCTAAATATATTATTAATAAAGTTGATGTCCAAGTTCGAGTTTAAAGAAGAAAATGAGTTGAAATCTGTTTAGATTTGTCCAAAAAACAAAAAGAATAATACATTTTTTGGGTCATAATTTTTAAAGGTTTTGTTTGGTGTTAGAGATTAAAAAAACTCAATAAATAAATAATGGTTCATAAAAGGTATTATGTAATTTTGAATTATGTTAAAAAAAATTATTGTGATACTTTTTTTTAATATCTTAATGGTGGATAGCGTTAGACCCGGCCACGGTTCCGGTTCCAATCGGATCTGATTCCGATTCCGGAATCGAAACTGTGGCCGACCGATTCGGTTGGGGTTCGACCCCAACTCGAACCGGTGGAACCTTACGGTTCCACCGGTTCCGTTGGAACCGTAACCCCAACGGCTAGTAGCCGTACGGCTCCTGCCCTCAAAAAAAAAAATGCCTAATTTAAGGCATAAAAAATTATAAATTATAAATTCATAATATATCTCTAATAACGGTAATAAAACGGTTATATTTATGGGCATTTTTTGTATCAAAAAAATTCTAAAACTATATAAATATGATTCATTTTTCATTATTTCAATACATCAAATTCTCAACTCTCTCAATTCCTACAATTCTCTTATTCTCAATCTCAATTTAATTAGTTATTATCATTCGCAATTAGTCAATTTTGTTTTCTTACTTATTTCTTAAACGAAAAATGGTAAGCTCATCTGAGAACATCATGTCAAATATGCCAACCCAAGAGAGCGGCACTAGTATCGGTGCACAATCACGGAGAACATCATGTCAAACGGATGTTTTCAGAATTCATTTTCAATTAGAAAAATTAAACGATGACAGTTCAAGAGCGATTTGCAACTATTGTGGGGTTACCTACAAATTTTCTGGTGGATACGCCAATATGATCAAGCACCTGGAAAGACATCATCCGGTTGATCTTGGAATTGATACGACGCAAACTCAAATGGCTAGGTACGCATCATCTAGTAGAGGTACGAGTGCTGTAGATTTATTTAAATATTCTTATGCAAAAAATAGAGAAGAATTTGCGAAATTAACTTGTATGGCACATCTTTCTTTAAGCTTTGGTGAAAAACTTCATTTTACTAATTACGTGCATAATGCTTAAATCCTTCTGCATGTAAATTGACTCGAACACAACAAAACGTCATATTTTTAAATTATATAAAGATGATAAAATTATTTTAAATGAAATATTTAAAGAGATGAAATGTCGTATTTCTATATGTTCTGATATTTGGAGTGACCATTGGCAAACACACTCATACATGGGTGTGACTTGTCATTGGATTGATGCATCATTTTCCATACAAAAACGACTTATTGCATTTAGAGTTTTTGATGACCAACATACTGCACAAAATATTTATAGAATGATGAAGGTAATTTTTGATGAATATGGTTTAGTAGATAAAATTTAAACAATTGGATTTGATAATGCATCTGCAAATACTGCATCCATCAATGATTTAAAATCCTTATGTCAACCAAATTTAGGGGGTCGATTTTTTCATATTCGTTGTACATGTCATGTCCTTAACTTATGTGTTCAAGACGGTCTAAAATTATTATCACATTTCTTTGATCCTATTAAAATGACACTTAATTGTATTTGGTCATATTTTCAAGTTAGGAGAGAATGAACAAAGTTTTGTAAAATAAATGTTATTAAACCGATTAAATTTTCAAGAGATGTTCCAACACGTTGGAATTCAACTTATTTTCTTTTATGTCAAGCATTTCAATACAAATATGCATTATGTAGTTTTTTTCTCAACATGTTCAAAATGTCACACTTTATCCTAGTCAATGGGATATTTGTGAAAACATTTTAGATATTTTAAAAGTTTTTAATGAAGCTACTTTAACTTTTAGCGGTGTTTATTATCCAACCGCACATTTATTTCTTCTTGAAAGTTTGAATATTGTTGTTGCTCTCGATGAACATGCTGAAAGTAGCGATCCTAATGATATTGTTTTGTTAAAAGTCATTACTGTTATGAGGGTAAAATGATTGAATTATTTTAGAGACATTCATTTACTTTATCTTATTGCTGCTGTTTTTTATCCTAAATTTAAATTAGAATGTTTGAATGATGCTTTACAAGTTTACTATGGTTATTTAGGAATATTAGATGAAATTGATATTACAATAATAATGACGAAATTAAGAAATGATTTAATTGAGTTATTTAATGATTATATTGTAAGGTATAACTTAGGAACATTAGGTGAATCTAGTAGTAGCGAACCAGTAATTCAAACAAGACTTGCGCATGTGATCATTGGTTATTGCAACGAAATAAAAAAGCTTGGGATACGACAACTAATAACCTCGAATTAGATAATTATTTATCTACAAATTTCGAGTTTCCCACTGAAAGTTTAGTTAGTAAAAATTTTAAAATCCTTGACTGGTGGAACCAACATCAAAATATATATCTTGTTTTATCAATTATTGCTAAAGAGATATTGGTAGCACCTATTTCCATCGTTGCGGTTGAGCAAGCCTTCAGCTTGGGAGACAATATATTGGAAGCTAGATGATCTTCATTACATCCAAGCACTATAGAAGCAACAGCTTGTGTGAATGATTGGACTCGAGCTGATCTGAGACAACAAGAAAATGCCCGATGATTTTGAAGATTTGTTCGATAATGCATTTGCAACAACAAGTGCAAGCGGAACCGGAGCTGAAGGATCAACTGATAATGATGATTGATAATTATAAAATTGTAAATTTACAAAGGGGAAATATCTTAAAATTGTAATGGAATTACATGAGCTTTGATTCCTCTCACCCATGTATGATACGTAGGCAACTTAAATTTTTAAAAATCTAAGCTCAAGTTCTTCAATGTAATAATTTTATTTATTTATTAAATTAATCTCATTTATTTTATTTTATTTTGAAATTTTTTTTTTTTAAAAAAAAGGGTTCGAACCGGAACCGAACCGGTCGGTCCGGTTCGGTTCAAGGTTCCAGTTAGACCCGGCCAAGGTTCCGTTCGGAACCGGAACCGAACCGGAACCGAACCGGTTGGAACCGGAAGGTTCCGGTTCCAACCGGTTCCGGTTCCGGTTCCGGAACCGAACCGGACCTGACCGGTTCGGTTAGGGTTCTTACCCTGACCGAACCGGTTGGAACCGCTGGAACCGAACGGTTCCAGCGGTTCCAACGGTTCCAACCGGAACCGTACGGTTCCGGTTGGAACCGGAAGTAAAAAAAAAAAAAAAAAAAATTTCTTGGAACCGTAAGGTTCCACAAGTAAATCTCAATTTTTTTAATTAATAATAATTACTTAATGAGGTTTAAAATTGCAATACTAAAACATGAATGTCCACATCCTTTTTATAACCAACTCTTGGTTATTGACTTCTTTATATAAGCGATGTGGGACACAATAGCCAAGTAACAAATATCCCACATCGCTTATATAAAGAAAGCACTAGTCAAGAGTTGGCTATAAAAAGGATTATATGTTAAAAGAATTTTATAAAAATGATGTGATAGTATGAAAAAACATTACGATTATAGAATTTTTTTTATTTTTTAAAATTTATTATTAAAAAAAAAAAAAAAAAAAAACCGAAAGGGGAACCGTTAACCGAACCGGAACCGACCGGTTCGGTTCCGGTTCGGTTTACGGTTCCGGTTCCACTTAAGTGTGGAACCGGAACCGAACCGGAATTAACCGGTTCGGTTCCGGTTCCGGTTCCACACTTGTGGAACCGTGAACCGGCCGGTTCGGTTCGGTTCCGAACCGGAACCGAACCGGCGGCCAGGTCTAGTTCCAGTTCCACACTTGTGGAACCGGAACCGAACCGCCGGCCGGGTCTAGATAGCGTTGGCAATGGGCCGGACATGGGCCAAGTATCGGCTTTAATCCTTAAAATATATTACAGTCCAAGCCCTTAAATATCATATCCGTTTATGAGCGAGTCGGGCCGGGCCGGACTCTAGTCCGCTGGATATAACCTTATTATTTAAGGCATTAATCTCGGCCCATAATAAAATGAGCGGACTAAAGCCCTTTGGGCCCAGCCCTAATTGTCAACCCTTTGGTGGAAAAAAAGTTAAAAAATTAATTTTTTGCAAAATTCAAGTTTTTTTTTTTAAAAAAAACACACACACTAATAATAATCACAAATTCTTATCATTAACTAAGTACTTAAAAATTATATTTTTAACTAAAATATAATTTTATTACCTGACTTGTCAAACCACAAACACAAACCGATGATTATTGATATATTTATATAATACCGATACCCGATCCTTAAAATTGAACTTGCACTTGATGTTAATAGATGAATAACTATGGACTTGAATGTATTTGGGCCTGGTCTCAGTCACAAAATGAATTATATATATATATATATATATATATATATATATATATTGAATTCAAAATTAACGAATAATAAAGTGATAAAATTATTAATTAATACATATTATGTATTTATTTATTATGTTTACTTAGTGTGCCACATCTAAATTTCTCTCTATGAATAAAATCATAAAATGATAAGGCGCATAAACATATACTTATGATACCCAAATTTCATATAATAACTAATATGGAACCGGCGCGATGCACAAGATTTTCTTAATGAGAATTATTTTCCCTCAAATAACCAGAGGTAAAACCTTCTAATCGGCGAAGAGAAGTTGAATTGAGATTGATCTTCCTCTTATGCAAGTAATTAGCCCTTGATTTGCCAAGGCAAAGCAGGTTAGGATAATCAAACATCAGAAATGTAGTTACACCCATGAAACTAATGTAGTATTTGGTATTGAGTTTGATAAGTTTATAAGTTAATTTATACTCTCATCCAATATTTATAAACTAATTTATACTCTTAATCAATATTTTTTACCAAATGGTGGTCACAAAACAACCGACTTTTATCTTCACTCTGCCTAAATGGTGCAGCAAATTTATTTATATGTGAAGCAAATGCTGTTGGCAAACCTTGTGACAATTTGTGATTTCTTGCAAATGTGAACCAAAAATATTTGTCGCAATAGGAGTGTGCATTAATCGGTTTTACGAACGTTCTGATCAATTTTTTTATAATGGTTCGATGATTGTGATTAAATTGGTTTTTTCGGTTAAGATTTTTAACTTTTTTAGTTTTTCGGTTCGATTAAGGTTATGAGATTTGTATAACCGAACCGACCAATTAACCGATTATAAATCAAAATTTGATTATATATATATATAATTAAAACGATATTAAAAATTTTACTTCCTGTCTCTACTGAGTGTAGCTGTAGACTGATTTTTGATGATTTTAAATTTATCTTCTATTGTTAAACACATATATGTTTGTTTTTTGTTATATAAATTTAAATTTGCATTAATGTGTATTGTTATTTGTGGAGATTTTGGACTGGTTAATAACCGAATTAACCAAAATCGATCAAAAAATAATAGTTAAATTGGTTAATGATCATGTGTCATCATATGATTAAGTCGTCTGAACATTTACTTAACCAAATAATTTCTAATCGGTTAAAAAATCAAGAAATAACCGATCAAACCGATCGATACATACCCCTATGTGACAATGCTTCCTCATGCTTAACAATTCTAGCAAAATTCTTCATCTCTTTTTATATTTTGTGAAGATAAGCAATCTCTTGTGGTTCCCAAGCATATACTGAATCTGAAAGGTCAAGCTAGATGTAATAATTCCATATAATCAATTTTTCTTAAACTCCATTTAATTAATACAAATAATTTATTAGAAGTTTAAGAGAAGTAAGGTGCAATGGACTTAGAAAAGCATAAAAGCATCTTAATACATTGGACTTCCACCATTTTTTAATTATTGCTTTGGTTACTGTATTTTGCATACATAAATAAATAAATTTATTCCGAATGCACTATTCTTCCACCAAAACAAAAAAGAAAGAGTTAAAATTAAGAGTGTATGAAGAAGCAATTTTGGAAGAAATATATGCGGATGTTTTATCGTTTGTATAATAATAAAGCAACGTTCGGACAATAAAAATATCTGCAGTACGGGCCATCCACATAACAATTATATCTATATTATAAAGCATAATGGTATGGGGAAGAGAGTGCAACATATGGTTATGTGGCTTAATTGACGGATCAGATCATTTCATTATAGAATATCTATAAAAAATGGAATATGAAAATTATCAAATAAATTAAAGAATAAAATTATTTATTAATGGAAAATGAAAGCTACCAAATAAATTAAAGAATAAAATTATTTAATTAAAAATAAAATCATTTCATTATAAATAAATTAAATATCAGAATCTCTATCTCTCGGTAAACTCTGTAACACCGTGTCGTATACACAATCACGCACTAGTATAAATATATAATAAAAACAACAATAACAGCAGATGAATCTTTGGGCTCCATTATGTCTGAGGCTCGTAAAGAGGCCCAGAAATCGGAAAAGAGACTTGCAAGAAATAACAATTGGGCCTTTTTAACTCATCCCAATTTCGGAAACAGACAAACAGAAAAGTAGATAGCTGTCGAAGTTTTATGGCCGATTTTATTAAATTAAAATCAGATAATTATTTTAGTCAATAAGTCACTAAATATATTTCAGTATTCGGAAACATACAGACAGCAAAGGATATTTTTTTTCTAAAAAACAGAGAATTATTTTGTTATCAAATATTCATAAATATATCGATTATTAGAAAATCAGTCATATAGCCATAATATTGATTCAAGGAAATTTTGATTTTCATAAAAGTGGTAGATAATTTTCATTTTAACATGAGTAAATCAAAATTATTTCATTAACAATTACATCTTTCATTAATTTATAAGATATATATTAATAAATTTTTAGATTGAGCATACTAACTGTCCACACTGGCCTCCAAATAACTCCCACATGGTGATCTTGATAGAGAGGAGAGGTGAGTTTATGTCTTATTATGGTCAATTTAATGGCACATATAAGATTGCGTCTAAAATAAACATAACCCTTTTCAAATTAAGTCATGTCAGTTACATAAATTTTGTGACGTCATTATATTCTAATTTTATTTAAGATACATGTCATAAGAATTTTATATTAGTTATCGAAACCTAACACAATCCATCTATCTTGACTTAATGTTAAAATCGAGTATGAAAAGATATTACAACTAAAATCAAATTACAATATCTAAATATAGGTTGAGTTTTTGCCTACTGTTGTTAAAATAATATTTTTTATAAATAATTTTGGTCAAAGCCAGCCTTTATCATAAGCGGGTTAGACAGCCTGCATATGACCTTCGATTTTTTTTTTTAATTATAAATATAGCCTACAAATAACTTATTACTAAAAGTCTATTTTTTTTTTTTTTAATTATAATATTGTATTATGATTAAGAACTTCAAAACAATGAAAATGACATAGGATCTAGAAGATACTCGAGCTGGCCTGATTTGGGTTTATTCCATACGCTACAAGCTAAGCTCTCATTCTCTTCACATCAATTAATTGTCAGTATTTTAGAATTTCATATTTCCAAGTCAAAATTTTGACTGTCACCTTCCATTACATGTAATATTTCACTAAGATTTCACACGTCTAATTTCCTAGCTTCATTCTCTTTCACCAAATTCCTACTTCTTTTTATTTAGAAATATTGGAAACCCTATTATTAAATTACTTGATCCGGGTTTATATAAGAGGTAGTAGGTAAAATTTTAGATTGTCCAAGACTTTTATAAAGAAATGTATTTTTTAGACTCGAATTCATTATCCGACAATCAAATCTTAAGTCTTTCGTCACAAAATCACATCAAATGGGTACCAAATTTCTACTCTCCGCCAAACATTTACATGCCCAATATCACAATCAAAGGCATCATAAAGGTATCAAAAACTTTCATTATCAAATGAATATGCAAAAACACTTAAAACCTCAATGAAATTACCTCAATATATAAAAAAAAATAATTCCACGCCGCTTCTGAATTAGTCCGCGTGCTATAACATTACATCTCGCTAAAAAAAATTGATTGTGTGTGATAAAATGACTTCTAATAATAAATCAAATAAAATTAATAAAGATATTATAAATTTTTAATAATAAATAGAACATTGTTTTTTTTTTTTAAAAAGGAAATTCATTCATAAAACGGACTTGCAAAGTATTTAAATAATTATCGGAAAGTCCTCCAACCTAGCAACAAAAGAATGCAAATTTAAAGCTAATTTGGCGTGATTGAGACTCTCAATTACTTGTATATATTTTATTATTTTTATTATAAAGAAGACAAAAATTCGAACATCCATATCGATTTTATAGAGACTAACATTCACTTGCAGGATCACAATTGATTATGTTTGAACGAGATGAGATCAGGACTTGAAGACTACGAGAACAAAGCCCGAAGATTGTGAGAATAACGTTCAAAAAGTGATTGAACTAGGTCTTAAGATTGTGAAAACCAAATCCAAACACTATAATAGAATCAAGTCCGGAGATAAATAATTGCATGTGTTATTTATATACTATTGCCGTCATGAATAAGTGAACTAACACTTATTGATAGAGAATCTACTCATCAATTATGTTTGAATTATCAAAATACAGCTTATGTGATTTTTTTTTTCCTTAATATATATATATCCATTACACTAACAATTATTAAATAACCAATAATCAAACATAAATAGGAAGTAGCTAGATTAATAACCTACCATAATTCTAAACATGACATAAAAAAATGAATAAAAAAAATGCAGGAACACTATTTATCAACTTTTAAATTGTTAGTCAAAAGTATACCAAACAAATTATAACCAGGATTCGATTCAGCAATGGAATAATTTTTTCTCCTCCTTTCATTTGTCAAGCTAGGAGTAAGTTATAGTTTTTGGAAATCTAAATTTTACGATAAGAACTTAATATCCCATTTTTCAAATACGTAAACTTTGAGGTCTTTTGAATAAAATCAACTTTGAAATTTCTTGTGTTTCGAAAAACAATTATAAATATTTCAAAAAAAAAAAAAACAATTATAATAATAATAACCTGAAGCTTTTGACTGCAAATTTTGACTGGAATATATAGCAATATTATATAGTATTTTAGGGAGAATATTTTCATATCATTTTTTCATAATTACTCATTAGGTCTTTTATATTTTCATAATTATCCTTTAGATTTTGGTTATGCTAAAAATAACAAATACATAATATAACAACGATTTTTTATTATTAGAGTAATATGAATCTGATGACAAATTATAAAAAATTAGGAATTAAATAAATAATTATAAAAAAAAGTATGAACTTAAAATACTTTTTCCTTATAACCTTAATGTAGAGTTTTATTTCACATGGGCTCTGTTGATACTGGTTTTTTACCATGAAGAAGATTCAAATACTGAGGAGAGATAGAATTGGTAGTCTACTTAGGCAAAAATGAATAATAAGGGTCTAAAGACTTGGAGAGACTGACAGAATTTGACAAAAAAACTCGACTCCATTATACGGAGGGTTCGTACAACGATTGAGTGCGTTGATGATGAAATAGGTTGGTACGTCGACCTGACCTATAGAAGAAATGTTGGATTTGGGTTCATTTGAGTATTTGTAGAAACCAACTCGATGGGTCCATGCTTAACAACCCGACCTGATTGAAGGTGTCAGAGAGAGTTATGATCAGTATCATCCACCTCGATATGCTAACCTGAATCATGAAGATGAGATCACAGACTAATATATGATTGAGTCAAATGACGTATGCCATAAAGTGAGAATATATTTTTCTAGAAGGCTAATGATGATTATGAGAAAACAATGGTTCACCGTGAAAATAGCCCATGCGAGCCGCCATAGAGCGGTGCAACGAAAAAGAAGTGGCAGAGTAGAGCCGACATAGGCCGATGCAGTGATAGGGAAAATGGCTAATTTGATTGGCTGAATTGTGGATAGTTGAAGAGAGTTTTAATGTCATGATGAAAGAGTGACATGAGTTGACGTCATGAGCGGTGAAATAATAGATTTAGAAGCCTATATAAAGGGGTTGAAGTCTCATATTTAAGGGAGAACAAAATTTACATCTCAACACTTAGAGAGAAACCAATAGCCAAAGATCTAGTGATAGAGAAATAAATTTGGTCGATTGTTTGACTATTGAGAGAATTGTAATGGGCTAGTGTAAAACTCGAGGTGTTGCGAACTCTTTGTAAGTTCATTACCTCACTTGTAGCTCGAGTCGGTCTCGACTCCGAGCAGTAATAAAACACGCCCCCTTTTTCCGTGGACGTATGTTGGAGCCACTCTCCGCCGAACCACATAAATCATTGCCTATGTGATTTATCTGTCTGCTTGTTGAGTTTGTATTTAGTTTCATACTAACCAACCAAATTCACTGCTGATGGAGGTTTATTTCATGAATTAATTTCTCATATTATCCTTCGAACGAAAAATAACCGTCAATAAATTTAATGTCTGCAAAAATAATACAAAAACCGTGTTATTTTACCCGATGATCATACTAGATGACATATCTGACACTATAATTATAATATTCATGTGTTTTACCTACTCCACATATAATCTGGCAAAACAACATTTTCCCTCCATAATAGAAAAGTGAGAGAGAGCTGCATGACGAAGAAACTTCCCGAAATTTGAACGTATAATATAATTAGATTAGATGGGAAGACAACCACCAAAATATTCAACCATTGACCACAAAACTAGCATCATCATCATGCAAATTACTATTCTTACGAGATTTGATCTTTCCATCTTCCAAGAAACATATCCTTTTTTTTTTCTTTTCTTTTTTTTTTTTTTCTGGAAATATCAAGAAATATTTTCCATATAAAATCCCATATTAGATGTCATTAGACCCCAATTTGAGTGGATAAAATTTGATATTATCACAAATTTTTACAAATATTATTCTCATTAATTAAACCGTAATATTCCAAATGACAGGACAAAACTCAACTCATTAAAAGCACTTGGGAACTCCCAAAAACAGATACCTTATACATAAACATATAAAAACCGCCTATCCGATACATATTCTTATACATATTTTTATCATATAGAGATTATTTTAAAGATTCGGACTTTATAAGTAAATGGATAACAATTTTATTATTATTATTATTATTATTATTATTATGTTGTTGTTGTTGTTGTTGCAGGAGAGTCGATCTTTAATTAAATAGTAAGTTTGAATTTTATGTAAAAACGAATTGATGTAACATCAGAGTGCGTCACTCGTTACGTTAAGAAAACGTGAGCCATGATTTCATATGAAGAAGAAAATGCTCCTTCACCAATCTTGTCTTATAAAATTTCAACATTAATGATTCAACGTAAACCAAAATTTCAAAAGATCCCCATTCAACTTATAATATGCAACTTTTGCTTCATATTTCTCTTTTCAGATTTAAGTAGCAGATCAAAGATTGATAAGCCCGGTCTGTTCTATAATTATATATTTATTATTTTTTTGAAATCGTCGGAAACTCCACCGGCAAACCACGTCTTCCGGATTTAAGCGGAACAGGTAAAATCTATACCTGTCATAGGCTCTTACAAGAAACACACTCATTGAATTCGAACTCAAGATCTCAAGGTTAGATCATGAGTCTTACACCACCAAACAACGCCCCTCGAAGACCTGTTCTACAAATTATTAATATGTTGATGACTAAATATGGGAGAAAATATCTTATGATAATTGTATTGGTTTAAAAATAATAAAAACAAGGGCCAAAAAAAGCCTAATTTAATGTTTTTGCCCATGACTTCTCCATAATTCGAATATGGATAAGATTAGTCATGTCAAAATCTAATATTAATCTCATAATTTTTCCTATTTTTCAAAAATATATTAAATTATTTAGTTCACTAATAATATTATATGAAGAAAAAAAAATTAATCACCATTGTAATAAAATCTTACTTCCATGGCATCAACTGCTTACAATCTTCACAATTTATATAGAAATATGTTATACAATGTACTCCATTAATTGAAAGATAATAATATATATGTGACAATTAAAAAGAGAAGAGAAATAAAAAATATTTGAATCCTATTTTGTATTTCTTATTACATTAATTGATCATGTTCATTTCAACATCACTTGGAAAAATGTAATGGCAATAGTCGTATCATATGCATAAAATTCAAGATTTTGGGGTCTTTAGTCAACGCAAATGAGGAGAGGTTCATGATACATGCTCGTAAGAATTGCCATTTCTTTGTCATCACTTTGTGATTTAATTATTTAGATTTATGTAAATGGAATGGCAAGTATAATAATGTGGAAACTCACATACTCACAAAATGATTATTTACTCATAAGTATAAGAGTGTCGAAGTAATAAAATAACTCGGTGAATACAGGGTTGATCCACATATAATTTATTTAATAAAATAAAATACTAGGGGTTACGGGATCCACTCTCTTAATATTTTAAATATAAAGTAATTTTTATTTTCTTATAAAATATAAATTATAATTATTTGTCAATTAATTTATTTCTTAATTATCATGTATTAATTATATCAACACATGTAATATGTTTTATCTATAATTAGTCCTCACAATGTACTAAATATGCCAAAATATGTAAAACCATATTATCTATAACTAATACAGATTTTTAATAGTCTACTCTCTCGCATTTATAGGATTCAAGTATTATATGTGTCAATCAGGGACCGTCTACAGCTAGTCATGAGTTCTCAAAAAAGTGGAAAGAGTTTGATTTTTTTTTTTTGGAAGATTATCACAATTTATAAAATATCATATAAATAAAAATCAAGTATATTTTCATACCAAAAGCTTCACCATTTACCCTAACAGGATGCAAATTAGCAAAACAATATATAAATAAGAACACTCATAATTTTATTAATAAAAAAATAAAGAAATTACAAAAGAAAAACAAAACACATAATAGATCATCTCACAAAGTCTCAAGAGAGATCCATGAGAATTTTGCTAAATAAAACAAGACGATGAATACCTCTATTTGTATCACATTTTGCTTGGCAATTGCAAAAGTGGCATAAATTTTACAATTGTCATCGACAATTGTCATGACAATCCATTTTATCATGTTCTAATAATTTTTTTAATTTTTTTATTGTCTTTTTGCTTTTTGCTTTTTCTTTTATTAAATTTTTTTATTGAGTACCTACACTTAATTCGAGTTTTTTTTTTGAAATGTTAGAAATCTCATCGTCAAATTAATCACCAAACTCAAACTTAATCGGAGAAAGTAAACCCCCCGTTGTCACAGGTTATCACAAGGAATGTACTCCATGAATTCGAACTCATGGCTGTTGGGGAAATTGTGTGTTATGTAACGAAATTAACATGCCACAGCAATAAAAAACCAGATCACAATCATGCCAATCATAAACATAAACCCTAAAATTTAGAACATAAAGAAAAACCTGAAAAACAATATATTATAAGTGAAAACCAATCCAAGTCGAGATCTCTCTGTCCTTAAGAACTTATTAGCCTCTGTCTCGGTGCTCTACGGATGCAATGTGGCTAACGTTCTCATATGATTCCTTGGATACCTCTTGTTCAAGGGGCATTCTTTAACAAGATCTTGAACTGGAAAAAATGGTGGAACTCTCTCTGACTCTAAGACAAATGTATGAGACTTCTTGCTTCTGGATTTTCGGATCCCTTGAAAGATTAATGAAGGCTCATTTAAATAGACATAGAAGAGTTCATTTGATGGCACCCTTTGGTTTGAGGTGTAACCCTCCCAATGGTTATACCCCTCCATTAAACCTTTTAGAGCCTAAAGGTACGTTCCATCAATTTAGAGGAAATGTCCCTACATGTTAGTGCCTCTCCCATATGGCACTACTCAAGGGACATTACTCTCCTACATCCATACTATATATTTAGAGAATTAACAACAATCCCCCACAATTCTCTAAATATTCATGCAGACACTAGAGAGAGTTACCGTGAAATAAAGCTGCATCGAAATAGGTAGCTTTCGCCTTGAACCTTTCCTAGTGAATGCCAATCGGATTTACTTGGAAAACCAGTGACCCATAGTCTTGAACTGTTCTGCCGTTGGTGTAAACCAAGACAATTGCCAACACACAGTTTTACTTTGACCATTTCCCGTTCTACGGTTGTGTTCATTTTGGCCATGAACATCGGTCCTGGATTCATCAAGCACTTTAGGGAGATCAGCCTGTAAAATCCCATTGAAGCGACTTCACTTCTTACTTGAAATATGTGATCTACTATGAAGATGTAATCTGCATTTACCCCCATTAGGACTCATCTCCTAATATAGTGATCATTAAAAGCCTTATCTTATCCTAACCTTGACAGACAGTACTCTGCGTCATTATCGGAATGGGAAAGAGTACAAAACTCTACAGTGCTTGTTTTGAATTGCACAAAGTTTCAGTTGTCCCTTTTGAACCTAGATCTTGGGATCTCCAGTCAGCTAGATTGGGTTTCCACAGTGACAATTCTTAATTTATAGGCTTCAAGCCCATTCCCCTCGATAAGTTCTCAACTTGCTCTCTAGGTAAACCCTTAGTAAGTGGATCCGCTAGGTTTTCTTCGATTTGACGATCGATATTATGCCACTTGAGAGCAGTTGACGTATGATATTATGTCTCCGATGTATGTGTCGAGACTTACCATTATACATTGTATTTTGGGCTCTCTCAATAGCCGATTAACTATCACAATGTATGCTTATCGCTGGCACCGGTTTGGGCCAATTTGAAATATCCTCCAGGAAATTTCGAAGCCATTCCGCTTCTTCCGCTGTTTTGTCTAACGCTATGAACTCTGATTCTATAGTAGACCGGGCAATACATGTTTGCTTCTAGGATTTCCATGACACGACTGCACTACCAAGTGTGAAAATAAATCCACTCGTAAATTTGGAATCCACTGTATCAGATATCCAGTTAGCATCGTTGTATCCCTCTAGAACAGCAGGATTGTTGGGATGTATGCCCTAGAGCTACATGAAATGTAAACGGTTTTATGTGTTTTGAAATAAAATGATGCATTATTCATTTATCAAAATGTTTGTTTAATTTTCGCATATTATAAAATTATCTTGATTACCCTAAATTACTTATGTGCCTTCAGACTTAGTGTATGAGTGTCATACACAAGAGGATTTAAGTATGAAGTTAGTAATCTTAAACAGTCCATAGAGAGCAAATAAAACGGGTATTTTGTTTGTGGTTTATCTATAGATGCAGTCCATTATATATTTGTATGACGACCTTGATCCATGATCGTCCATGTAAAGACATGAGAATGAAGACACCTTGTATGATGTGATCATATATGACTTGACCCATATGGAAATTACTTTCTTATAATATTCGTTAAACAAAGAAAATCATTTTGATCTACTAGATGGTCATATATGGATTGATCTTAATCCTGAGTGTACTACGAACTCCTGCATGACAGGCTATGTCATTTGATTTACAAAGGTGAGGTTGGTGTCGCAGTCCCGACCAATAACTACGTACTTTGGGGGCATGGTCTATTCTGTAGTTGGGAACATTTTACATAAATATGAAGTTCACTCATTATTACGAGAAGTAGAGAAGTATCTTTCTTAAGGGTTGATTCGGTACTTGAACGGTTTGAGCGCTCAAATCTTTCTGTCACGAATAGAAAGATTAAAATTCATAATAGTTATGAATAAATCGTTCATTAGAGAATCAATGGTATTTAATGTATAAATAATTAGAGGGGTATAACAGACATTATGACCTGGTTCTAATTACGAGATACTCGTGAAGGGTCAATTCGTATGTAGTGACTATATCGATGGACACCGATTTGGTTCGGCTTAATATATCATATGCGGCAACGAGAGTGCAACTTCGGGTTTAGTGGAATAACCTGGAGTTAATAATTCAGAATATTTAATTAAGAGCTTAATTAATATTTCGAAATTATTAGGGCTCGGAACCGTAGGTCCATTTGGTCCTCTTGCTAGCTCAATATACTATAGTGGATTTAGTATAATTGGATAGTCCAATTATATACTCACATATGTATAAATATTATTGATATGATTAATAATATTATTTGTCACACTTGGAACTATATATTAAAAGTTAATATATGGTTTTAATAATTACATGATAATTATTAAATGAATAATAGTAAATTATATATGATATAATTTAATAAGGCTATATTAGTAATTTCCAATTTTGGGTTTTGGAAACCCTTGGATTGTTTTGGAAATTAAATATTTTAAATTGGTGGTTACACTTTATGAAAGGTAATTACACCTTTTATTTTTGTAACATGTCTTTTATTATAGTAATAAAAGTGGAAGTTACAAAATTAAATAAAATATTTTCTCCTTGGCCGAAAATCATAGGTGTCGAAGTGGAAATGATTTATTTGTTTTTGGAAACAAATAAACCAAAGTATAAAAAGAAAATTGTCTTTTCTTTTTTGATAATCCTCCATTTTGCAACCCTAGCCACCTTTCTTCTTCATCATCATTCTCTCAAAAGTTGAGAAATACCATGGAAAAACAAAAGAAGAAAAAGATAAAGAAAAATAATTTTGACAAAAATCTTTAAAGAGTTTAGAGATTTAATTTGTGTGAGTCAAGCCCACACTTGTTTTCCGTTGGTTGTGAGACATAGCACGAAAGACTCTTTTGGTGTCGAACAAAATCAAAATCAAAATCATCATCTTCATCTTTTTTTTATTGCTCACGGCAGTGACGACTTATTTTACTCATTGCCACCCTTTACTTGGTGAAACGAAACTCTGTTTGGTTTCATTTTAATCCAGTTTTTTTGGGGAACATTTTGTGATGTTTTGGGGCTTTGTTGGGGCTGTTTCAAGTGAAAAATCAGAACCGAAACACAACCACTGTCCGCGCATTTCAGGGGCTGTTTCAGTAGTACACTGTGTGCGTATCGGGTCCAAAACAGTCCAGTTTTTGTCCGGGTGTTCAGGGATTGTTCTGGAGCTATTTCGGGGCTGGAATTTTATCTAAAATTGAAGCAAAATTTCAGTGGGTGTGGGAGTAGCATTCGACAATTAAAGGAGAAGGGCAGAAAAAAGTAGCATTCGGCAATTAAATGAGAACGTTCGTGTAGCGTTCGAGAATGCGTTTGAACAGAATATTCCAGAGAATTGACGTTCGTGTGGCGTCCGAAAACGTGTTCGAACGAAATATTCCAGAGAGTTTACGTTCGTATGGCGTCTCAAAAACGCGTTCGAACGAAATATTCCAGAAGGCTTGCGTTTGAGTTGCGTTTGAATACGCGTTCGAACGTTCTAACGAAAATTCAAATTTTTGCCTATGTGTTTGTCGGGCGTTCGAACGCCCTTACGTATTTTTCATGCATATACTATTTTTTTTCGCATAAAATGGCTTTTAATACATGCAAATTCTCATCTAACAACACTAAAAATCTTAAGTTCTTAAGATTGTTGGGGAAATTGTGTGTGATTTAACGAAATTAACATGCAACAACAATCAAAAACCAGATCACAATCATGCCAATCATAAACATAAACCCTACAACTTAGAACATAAAGAAAAACCTGGAAAACTGTAGATTATAAGTGAAAACCAATCTAAGTCGAGATCTTTCTGTCCTTAAGAACTTATTAGCCTTCGTCTCGGTGCTCTACGGATGCAATGTGACTAACGTTCTCTCAATATTCATTGGATACCTCTTGTTCAAGGGGCACTCCTTAACAAGATCTTGAATTGGAAAAAATGGTGGAACTCTCTCTGACTCTAAGACAAATGTATGAGACTTCTTGCTTCTGGATTTTCGGATCCCTTGAAAGAACAATGAAGGCTCCTTTAAATAGACATGGAAGAGTGCCTTTGAGGGCACCCTTTGGTTTGTGGTGTAACTCTCACAAGGGTTATACCTCTCCCTTAAACCCTTTGGAGCCTAGACGTATGTTCCATCAATTTAGATGACATATCCCTACATGTTAATGCCTCTCTCATATGACACTACTCAAAGGACATGACTCTCCTTCATCCATACTCTATATTTAGAGAATTTACAACAATAACTTGAAGATCAAATCATGAATTTTATACTACCAAACCATGTCTTTTGATAACGTAGTCAAGTATCTTGATACTAAGTAACTGTTAAAAAATAATAATAATAATAATAAAAATAAAAGAAAAACGATATCATAAATCATGTAACAGTAGCTATTTTCTTGGTGGATTAGAATAAGATATTTAATTGTAATAAATAATGAATGAATATAGAATAGCCTGAGCCAGAGCTACATGGAGCTTCACAGGCTCCCTCCTAATAATATTCACTCCCTAGGCCTAGAACTTCACTATCTAGGGTAGCACTACTCTATATCATAGTCTATTAGTTTGTTTTTTGTTTTTTAAAAAAAAAAAAAAGTGAATTGAAAGTCTTTTTAATGGTATCCTCTCCAATAAGTTGTACGAATAAAACTTTATTTTCACCCGTGGATAAAAGAATTGTGCGAGAAAAATGATAGATTTAATTTTAGAAGTGAATACTGAATTTTAGAACTTCCTCATAAATTTATTTATTTTCTTTATAATAGATTGTATGTTGTTTGTTGTAAAAGTTTAAGTTGTGTGTATTGCGTATTTTCTATACCGTTCCGAACTCCATATTCACCAACAATAACAGATGTGAGACATTCAGACCAGTCCGTAAAAATCCTCCAGCTCCTTATGATGATTTCGGTGTGAATACGATTTCCGACGCGAACCGTTTTGGGGATGCGCGATATGTGATTTTATATTGTTAGGTTTCGTCATAATCAGGTTCGTATCTTATGATTTTCTAAGTTTGAAATCAAGCTGAAATTGCCATATATTCATATCCTTATGATGTTTTATTAATGAAATTTTTCATTAACTTTCAAAAATAAAAAATCAGAATGTATATATAAAATAAAAGATATATTATTTTATTAAAATGAGTACCAAACAAAAAGATAATAAAAATTCTAATTTTAATAGGATCTTTTAACGTTTTTTTAATATGTTAAAATTCGTATTTTTTTATCTTTTAATTTACTTACTCACTGAATTCGAATCCAAAACTTTAAGATAAAATCTTAGACCCTACACCACCAAATCACGCAATTTGGGAACATCATTGCAACGCTCTTTAACAATTCTACACAAATATATGATTTCATCTATATGATGTTTGAGCTTTTTCGTTGGCAAGAAAATGACAGTTGAAAGTTCGGCCACTATGCATGGTAGCTAGGGTTAAATAGACTTTTTTTTTTGTTATAATAGGTTTTTTAATAGATTCTTTAACGGAGGAAAATATTTGTTATTAAATAAAAATTAATAATTATTTGTTCCCAAACCAGAAGTTTGTGAAGGAAATGTTAGCTGTCACTGTATAAATTTATATGACTTGGAAAAATAATTGTACTTAACCATACATATATTATAAGTGTTCACAGGTCAGGTCAGGTCAGGTCGGGTCGGGTTGAATTTTTTAATTTTCCTTAAACCTGATCGGATCGAGTCATGCTGGTTAGAGGACCCGAAACAAGGCTTGAGTTGCGCTTCGGGGAAAAAAACCCGAGACAAGCCCGGACTCAGTTTTTGTCTAAAAAAATAGTAGTTTTAATTATATAAATTAATTTTAATCATAAAAATATATATTTATAACCAAAATTTTAAGGTCTAATAAAAAAAAAAACAACAAAATTTTGAAATTGTTAATTTTTTGGCATTTTTAAGTATTAAAAAAAATTCAAAAATTAATTAATTTTCCTTATGTTTAAAAAAAAGCTCGACCGAACCCGAGCCTGTCTCGACTGCCAAGCCCAAACTCGGCCCCACCTATTATCACTCATACTTAAAACGAACTACACCATAATACCAAATCGACCCTCGAGAGTCTTAAAACAACATGATCACTACATGGACTTTAAAAATATAATGTATGAAGTAGTGTGTATATTCAATCTTTGATTAATTTCATGCTACCCCAAGAGCTAGCTAGAGACCAAAGAAGTTGTAGGGAGATGTTACATATGCAAATGTATAAATAAATGTGAGACTTGTGACATTAGGTGGCCTCATCTTAACATATTGTGGACACCATTCTAGTTAACCTAGTTACTAGTTACTACCAGGCTACCAATCCCAATGTCACATTCAATGCAATCAAATAATTTTAATGTTCTTTCAAAAAAAAAAAAATAATAATTTTAATGTAACTGCAATTGGATTTTCTATGCTTAGATCGCATTAATAACCTTTAGGGTTACAAATATTTTTTTTTATTACCGCTTGACAATATGCCTTTCATTTTGATTGAATCGTTGAAAACCTCGCTGCCAAATCATCTATTTCATATTTAAACGGAACAGATAAAATCCTCGATTATCATAGACTCTTACAAAAATCATATTCTCTAGATTTGAATCCAAAACCTCAAAATGAAATCTTATATTCTATATTATCAAGCCACGTCCCTTAGGGATAATTATATGCCTTTCATCTTATAGTGCAATTGGGAAAAAAAAATATTTATATTATAAAGCACAATGGTATGGGAGGAAAGAGAAGACAACCAATTATTATGATTAAGAGAGATAATGTATCCAAATGTTATCTTTATGTGGCTTAATTGGCGTCTCAAATCATTTCATTATAATCTAATGGCTGATAAAGAGTCATTCCATTATATAATCTCTATAAAAATGTAAAATGAAAACTACCAAATAAATTAAAGAATACAATCATTTATTCATGGAAAATGAAAACTACCAAATAAATTAAAGAATAAAATCATTTCATTATAGAATATCTCTAAAAATTAACAAACATATTAAATAACAGAATTTTAATCTCTCTGTAAATTCTGTAAGACCGTGCAAATTGTAGACACGGGCAATATCTAATTAATAAATATATTAGATTGTCGGCGGCCGATCCAAAACTTTCAAAACAGAGACTATTATTATTATTCAAACCCACGTGTCCATGATGGTATTTTCCTTCTTTGTGCATAATATTTTACAGGTATTCAAATTGAATGGACTACCAATAGTTCGGCTGCTAAACTTTTCCACATCCATTGAATTTAATTTAATTAAATTTCCCTCTAATTATGTGGAATCCCTATCCGCTATTTTAGCATTACACAGCCACATGAGGGGCTGACCCGGTTACTATTCATAAAAAAAACCTACATCAAATATGTTCTTTAATGTTAATATTACTCTTAACGTTACATCAAATGTATTTTTATGTTTATTTATATTCTAACGTTTTTTTTATAATTTATAAACTAATTTATATTTATCGTGTAATATTCTCTAACAAACACACCCTTATTGTCTGTTCAGGAAAGTATATACGATTAATTTTGTGAAATAAGAGAGGGTTTTGGACATCTTTCCTACCGTCTACCTATAATTTTAAGCAAATGTAACAATAGAAACTTATATTTGATTTCTTATACTCGTAAACTGTCTTTAATTTCTTATGCGTGCGCTTGTCTCTATGTTCATTTGTTTTGTTTTTTGATTTCTGTTTTAGTCTCTCTAGTAAATACTAGATTTAGCTTATAGGTCTTGGATTCGAACCCATGAAGTGTATTTCAATGAACTCTTATATTCCCGTTGCGTCTCTTTCAGCCTTCTATCTCGATATTTCTAATAAACTTAAATCTTTAGCTAAATTTCAATTTTAGTATGTTAAATAAGAGAAATAACAAGTGAACATAGAGAGAATAAATGGATGACAATTTTGTTTTTTGTTTTTTTTCCTTTTTATATATTTAAAATTATAATTTTTTTGAAAAATATGAAATCATTAAATTATATTTTTTAAATATAAAAAAAAAAAAATCATCATCTCTTTATTCACCAATCCCTCCTCATTAAATAAAATGAATTAAAATAATAGATTTGGAACTAAATTGAATTGAATCACCACAATCATTTAATATCTCATATAACCTTTGAATCAAAATTTAACGATCGGAACTCCTGGAGCCTCCGATCCCAATGTACGAAGTTACTGCTTAAAGCAATAATTTGAGAACAAATATTCTGACCAAGAATTGGGCTTTGTTGACCAGTACGCCCCCTCCCACGTGACTTGTGAGGCGGCTTTAAATTAAATTTGTTTTGTCGTGTAGAAAATTGTAAACATGGTTAGTACATGTACATTATCTACACGAAAAATACATTATATAATATAATATTACGTTATTTTTATAATAATTTTAATTTTTTTTATCATATATATTAATATAATTATATTTAATATAATTTCACTTTATTATTTGATGGTACCAAATAAATAGTGACTCGCCACAAGAATCACAAGTTTTGGAATAAGCCTAAGGGCTTGTAAGAAAGAGAGTTTTGGTCAAAATTTGGTCCCTATTTTTTTAAAAAATTCCTTAAAACGAATTATACTTTATCATTTATAACACATAGATCCCTGTCAAGTGTCAACCGAACCAAACTACACTTATCGGATTGAATTTACCGATTTCATAGTTACGAATTTTACGTGCCGTTTACGACACCAAACTCAGAAGATAAAGAAGCTGTGCTGGCTGGGGCCTGGGTGCGGGCCCGGCCCTATAACCTTTAGCATCTGTTTTAAATTTCAATTAAATAGAATCTTCATATAATCTCGATAAATTGATATTTTTCCCATTTTTTTTAAAATAATCTGACACGGGTGTATATATATAGTAACGAACGATTAAGATTCATTCAATTATTTAATTTTTTTTTTGAGGGAAAATGACACCTAACCCGCTAACCGTGCATATTTCCACAACAATATTTTAGTCCGTATAATTTTAAATATACAAGTTTTAATTTATGTCGTTAATTATTTTTCATGTTTTTAGTGTTAAATGACTTGAATACTTAAAAATTATTTAAAAATAGTAA
>SKCR01047642.1:0-53371 GCA_019454045.1 Zanthoxylum bungeanum | reverse complement strand
AAAAAATTAATGATTCATTGATGTGTAGTAATGAATGTGAAATTACCTACTTACATATGTGGACAATGGATATCTTAAAGATTAAGGGAGTTTACGTGGACATGTTAAATATTTGGTCAAATTAAGGGTTTGCCAATAAGGAAATTCCTTTTAAGGGTTTACTAATATGGGAAATGCTAACGAGTGTCATAAGGGTATTTATTAAGAATTTATTTTAAAAAAGTTTTCATGGGAAAAAAAATTTAACTAATGTTTTGATAAATTTTTGTATTTCTCATAAAAGTGATGTGAAAACTTTCCAAAAATAGATACTTAATGAATGCCCTCAGGATACTCGTTAGCATGACCCTACTAATATTAGGTCAAGTTAACTAGAAAGTGACCAAAATCGGAAAGAAAGGAAATCTAAAGCGGCAAGTAAAATATGAAATTGAAGACTATCCAGTTAACTTCACCTAATATTAGTGTTGACAAAAGAAGAAATGTCACCCTGGAGCGAAATCGCCCTAAAATGAAGGAGTAAAGGACGAAGGCAAGAAGGGCGACGAAAGGAAGAGCGCTCAGAGTAATCACTAGATTAGAGCGACAAAGAATTCAGGACGATCGAAGCAGCGATTAGAACGAGAACACGTGATGCAGTTGATCCCACAATTACAGCAGTTAAGCAGTTTTCCTTCCACGATCAAGCAGTTGAGACGCACAGCTCAACGGTTGAAGACACGATCCAGCAGCTGCAGGGAAATACTGGAACTGCCCAAGCGGTACGGTTTACAAGCTTCACTATAAAAGCTCACTCGTATAAAGAGGAAAGCCCTCGATCAAATGAAGACTCAAACGAGCATATTTTTTATTTCTTAGTTTTATAACTCTTAGGACTGTAATTTGTGTGTTTGCGCCCTTTGGAGGCTTATTCACTTAATCAAACACCCCTTACTGTGACTTTGTCTCAGGAGGTTTGAACCTTACACGTTTCTCTTTCTTATTCGCGCATAAAAATCGCGCAAACAATTAGTAAATCCATAAAGAAATTTCTTTGTTGATAAATCCTTAATAGAATAAAGGAATTTCTTTGTTTGTTAAAAAATTTGATAGCAAAAAATTAAAGATCAATGCAATGAATGTCGAAAGGTTTATTTGCATAGATGTGCATTTTTGGAGATTTAATGATCAATGACAATGAATGTTTAAAGATTTATTTACATAAATGGGCATTTTTGGAGAAGGGAAATGTTAACAAGTGTTTTTAGAGTATTTATTAATGATTTATTTTATGAAAGTTTTGATGAGAAAAAATAAAAAGTAATTAATATTTTGATAATTTTTTATATTTTCCATAAAAAAAATATGAAAATTTTCTAAAAATTCATCATTAACGAATGCCCTAAAGGCACTCGTTAGCATATCCCTTTGAAGAATATTATACCGACGTGTATATGCTAAATTAAAGATAGATTTTGCAAAAAAATGGGAATCATCAATTTAAGCTAAAGCTTACCTCATTCTATAATCAGTTGTAATTCCATGAAGATCATTAATAGAAGAATATTGAGGTAAAATCATAAGATTAATACTCCATCCGTCCCTTTTTAATAGGTCGCTGGTCTTTTCCCTATAAAATAAGAGAACATGATTAATGTGGTAAAAAAAAATAATATTTTTTTGATATACCCTCATTAATACAACACAATCTCACTTAAACTCAATAAAGTTATTTATTAAATAAGGGTATATAAGTAAACTTTTCCTTTAACTCTTTTTAAATAAATAAATTGGACTATAATTTGAGACTTACAAAAATAGAAAGGTGGCCTATCAAAAAGGAATGGAGGGAGTATGTGATTGGACTCCTCTTAAATTAGCAAACGACCTAAATCTCTCTAGAAAAGGGCTGGCTTGCTCCACAGGTTTCGCCATGTCTCTATTTTTTTTTTCACATTTTTACTTTAATCGATGGTTTGAATTCCAACATTTAAGTCTGATTTATCAGTTTTAATTTAATTTAATTTAATGCATATTGCCACTCCAAAATGTGAGGGCGTCACTCACATTCTCATTCTCATTTTTATTCAATTTTAAAAAATAAACAATTTTAATGGAAATAATTGACACTCCTCCGTTATCATTTCCCTAAAGTAAACACACCATTAAAGTTTAAAATCGGTTACAGATTGAAGATCACGGGGCCAAATTAAATAAGATTGGGAAAGAATTTATTTTTCACCTCAGATTAAAGAGAATAATTCAAAGCTCCCATGATGATGGATGTGGGAGTTTCAAATTCCTCAATTTTTATATATAATAATAGATATAAGAGTTTTGTTAAATAAAATAAATATTTATTTAGTTATTTTTTACTATTTAACATGCGTAACAATATATTATTAGATTGTTATATGAATGACGTGGTACTACCATTAAATAGTATAATTTTTCGTGTTTAAGAAGCTATTATTGGGTTACCATCTAGTTACATGATAGAACTTGAGTGCATCTCATAACTTGTATTTTTATTTCTTTGTTTTAATAAATTACCTATTGACAAAATCCAAATTATTTTTTTTTAATCTTCTACCTATCTCATAATTCAAATTCGGCTGATCAAAATAATAATAATAATAAAATTGAAAATCACTTAATCAAATCTGGAATCAGAGACTTAGTTTTTTTTTTTTTTTTTTTTTTTTTAAATTAAATAAAAATGATTAGGGAACCAAATCTAAGGTTAAAAAACTTACAAAAGATATTTTCAAAGGGAATTCCAAGTGGTCACATAATTGGAACCTATCATCAATAAATAATAGTGAGCATATAATATTTATGGATCATTGTTGGTGGCCATGTTCATTAGCAATGAATGCATTGAATCAAAAAATTAACAACATTTAATTCTCCAAACGTTTTCATATTCAACCAAAGTTTTGGGTTGAATAAGATTTGCATCAATGTCATAAAACCTTTAAAGTTTAAAAATCGGTTACAGATTGAAGATCATGCGGCCAAATTAAATAAAGATTGGGAAATAATTTATTTTTTACCTCAAATTAAAGAGAATAGTTTAAAGCTCCCAAGATCAATGTGGGAGTTTTGAATTCATGAGTCTTTATATATAATAATAAATATAAGATTTTTGTTAAATAAAATAAATATTTATTTAGTTATTTTTTGCTGTTTAACATGCGTAATAATATATTATTGAATTGTTATATGAATGACGTGGTACTACCATTAAACAATATAATTTTTCCTGTTTAAGAAGCTATTCTTGGGTTACCATCTAGTTACATGATAGAACTTGAGTGCATCTCATAACTTGTATTTTTATTTCTTTGTTTTAATAAATTACCTATTGACAAAATCCAAATTATTTTTTTTAATCTTCTACCTATCTCATAATTCAAATTCGGCTGATCAAAATAATAAAAAATATATATATTGAAAATCACTTAATCAAATCTGGAATCAGAGACTTAGTTTTTTTTTTTTTTTTTTTAAATTAAATAAAAATGATTAGGGAACCAAATCTAAGGTTAAAAAACTTACAAAAGATATTTTCAAAGGGAATTCCAAGTGGTCACATAATTGGAATCTATCATCAATAAATAATAGTGAGCATATAATATTTATGGATCATTGTTGGTGGCCATGTTCATTAGCAATAAATGCATTGAATCAAAAAATTAACAACATTTAATTCTCCAAACGTTTTCATATTCAACCAAAGTTTTGGGTTAAATAAGATTTGCATCAATGTCATAAAACCTTTAAAGTTTTAAAATCGGTTACAGATTGAAGATCATGGGGCCAAATTAAATAAAGATTGGGAAATAATTTATTTTTTTACCTCAAATTAAAGAGAATAGTTTAAAGCTCCCAAGATGAATGTGGGAGTTTTGAATTCATGAGTCTTTATATATAATAATAGATATAAGATTTTTGTTAAATAAAATTAACATTTATTTAGTTATTTTTTACTATTTAACATGCGTAACAATATATTATTAGATTGTTATATGAATGACGTGATACTACCATTGAATAGTAGAATTTTTCCTATTTAAGAAGTAACTCTTGGGTTACCATTTTTGTATAAGTAATGTGGTACCACCAACTAATAATCATATAACATATAGGAATCGTGTTAAATAAAAATATCATTTATTTAATTATTTTTTACTATTTAGCACACGTGGCAAAGTCATGGATGTAATTGAGAAAAAATAGTGCTAAAACTTTAAATACGTCGTTCGAACACGACTCATTAAGAAAATATTGGGTTCGAGCTCGAATTGAATTCGATTATTAAACGATCCGGCTCGGCGCGAGCTAAATTAATTTTTAAAAAAATTGATTTTTAATTTTTATTTACTTAATCAAATTTTAAATAATTTCCCTACAAATTCAAATGTTCGTGATCTATATGAGTTTTGTCAATACGATCCGAGTTGAATCTATCTCGAATAGTATTCACGAGTCAAAAATGAGACAAGTTTAACTTTTGCGAGTCAGTCTCGTTTAATAATTTTGCTATTATTTTCAAGTTCGAGTAGAATAGCTCATTTATTAAACGAATCGATCTCAAATCAAGTTAAATGGTAGTCGAGCTTGAGTTATTCATGAATGACTTACAATCTTATATAAAATATTATTGAATTGTTATATGAATAACGTGATATCATCCTTATATAGTAGGATTTTTCAAAAGGCTGAATTTTTTTTAAAAACCTTATTAATACCTTGTTTTGTTTTTTGTTTTTTTTTTTGTTTTTTATTTTTTTACAAACACTTTGAGAATTATCTTGATACCTTAATGAACAAAAAATAATAATAAATGAAAACTTTGTGTGGATAAGACATGCTACATATATTTAACAAAATACAAATATAAATGCAAATTATTTAAATCTATGTATTCAGCGTACTATCAATTTCTTTTTTTGAGATTATTAAAATTAAACTTCATCATATAAAAATTTAGTAATTTTCTTCCTAAAATGACACATGTGATTTTTCCTAAAACGTCACATAATATTTTTTATTTAAAAGATATAAATATGATTTATAATTATATTTCTTCTCAAATCCTTTATTATCATAAAAATTCCTAAAGTGCCATATATCAATTTTTTTATTTAAAAAATATAAATCATATTTATAAATAGATTCCTCCTCAAATATGTTATTATTATTTTAAAAAATAGCATAAAATTTGACCCAATCCGCGTAAAGAGCGGATCTCACGCTAATTACATGATAAAAACTTGAGTACATCTCATAACCCGTTGTATTTTTATTTCTTTGTTTTAATAAATTACCTATTGACAAAATCCAAATTATTATTTTTTAAATCTTCTACCTATCTCATAATTCAAATTCGGCTGATCAAAATAATAAAAAAAACTTGAAAATCACTTGATCAAATCTGAAATTAGAGAATTAGCTTTATTTTTTTCTTTTATGAAATAAAAATGATTAGGGAACCAAATCTAAGGTTAAAAAATCTTAAAAAAGATATTTTCAAAGGGAATCCCCAAGTGGTCACATAATTGGAATCTATCATCAATAAATAATAGTGAGCATATAATATTTATGGATCATATATTGTTGGTGGCACAATCAATACTTTTTTTTACCTATCATCTCTTTTGTGATTTACTTTGCAAATGGATACCTTATAAAACATCTCTTTTGGGAATGTGATGTGCACTCATAATTTAAAATTTTAAATACCCTTAACATTCTATTGGTCCAAAAATGAAATGTCCAATTTTATATCATCACATATATTACCTACCTTTATTCTCTCTTCTCACACTCCATGGCCTTTCATTTCATTTGTGCTAAGAATTTGCTAAAGCTTAAATGAGAATGAGAATCATATTCATGGTAGTTGCTATTTATAATTCATTGATATTTTATAAGTATTGTTCCTTTTTTAATTTGCTTGAAACCACCACCACAACAATGTAAAAAGAGAAAACGACTGAGATTCCTTATTAGCAATCCAATATTAAGTTGATGACCTAACTAAATAAATAAATAAATATATAAATATATAAATGTCAATGTATTTAAGAAAACACTATATTAAAATATGTATTTTTTGTTAGCGGGAGGTGTTATAATTCAATTAAAGATGTAAATTATGAAACATTCATGTATAATTCATAAACAAAATGTGTGGACAATAATCATGCACTTTAATCAACAAAATTAAGATTTAGAAAAAAAACTTGGAAATCTATAAATGAATGGAGATCAAAATCAAGTCGAGTGAACTCTATTCTTAAGAATTTATTAGTTCCGCCCTGGTACTCTTACGGATCTATTGGCCAATATAAGATTTTATTGATCGAAATTACCGACCGACTATTTCGGTCGGTAATTTTTTAGTATTTACCGACTAAATATGCACTTGTGAAAGGAATTGAATGAAATCAATAAAATGAACACAATGACCTCTTTTATAGACACAAACGGCTACCTTTGTAAATGTACTTTTATGTCAATGTATACATTCATTTAAGGGTTATAACCATCTAATGAACTCTTTCAATCCAAATAGTTATATCTTTTTTTGTATTAAGGAAAATATTCTTTCATTCTCTATAAATATACACATTATATTTAGAAAATTACATACATTTTTACTATCACTTTATTAAAGTCCTTAACTTATTAATTTGATGACATTCTTATTTATAACCTTATCATCCATATTAATGGTTATAACTAAAATTAGTCATGACTATAAACAGATTGGACGGACCCGTCTACAGCCCTGTTTTTTTTTTTTTTTTTTAAATAACTAATATTTAAGAGTCTCAAAATATAAAAATAACATTCACAACGAGAATACCAAGACGGTAACTTTTAAATATTTTAGTTAGCCCTTGTTTGGAGGTTTGCTTTATAAATTTGGAAAGCACCTTGCTTGCTACACAGGCTTTCAAATGATTGAAGAAAAAAGAATAAGAACCCGAAGCCTAAAAAACAGAGAGATATGGTCTCAAATCTTTTTGAATATATACACTCACACACACACGTTTTGTTTTGTTTTAATTGCATGTAATGGAGAAAAGCAGATGCAATTCGGATTTTTAGATTTGGATATCCAAATCCAACACTACTACAAGTTGCTGTCATTCATTTTTTTTTTTTAATAATTATATTATATATAAGAATTGTATTAAAAAAACTAATAATTATTTAGTTGTTTTTACTATTTAATAAGCATATCAATATATATTGGGTTATTACATTGATGACATAATATCATTATTGTATAGTAAAAAATTTCCTTATTTATGGGCTACATATCGTTAAATGAGAATGATTTTTGTTTTAAATGTGCAGTATCATAGTGAGGATTCAATTAAAATAATATTATACGGAAAAATTAAAATTAAAAATTAACTTTCTAAAATCAACCTAACTTGAACGTCGGAGTGTAAATCGGTATCCAAATATTTTGAAGCTAATTAAAGAGATATAAGATCCCGATCTATTGCTAGAGAGTTCGGAATGATTGACACGGATTATTGTGAAAGTAAAAAAGAAAAAAAAAATCAAAATCAAAACTTATAGACCATACGACTTTCTTAACACATATATTAGTTTAAATGACGTATTGTTAAAATTATATATTAATCAATTAAATCGTAGAATAGTGTAATAATTAATTGTTAAAAGGAATAGAATTTATCTCAATTTAATTTTGAATGAGATATAAATATTGTTATATAATATCAGGTGTGCATCTAAAATATCTTTGATAAATATATAAATATTTATCTCAATCTGCGTGCTCTTCTTATTCTATCAAAATTTATTTTTGATTTCTTATAACCAAATAATTTAACTGCTGAATAAAGATTAATCACGGAAACAATATTTCTTTATTGTCCCTGAGCGAAAAACCAACCGTCAAAGATATGCACAATTTCTACTTGTATATTTTAATGAAATATAAGGTGATGTAAGTAAAGAATCCTACAACACGTGACATGATGCTTAAGTGATATAAAGTTCACAATGTCAATTTTCCAAAAAGGAAGCCGTGTGTCGAAAATTAAATCAGCTTCACAGATTGTAATTACAATATTCTTTCAAGATTAGAGAATATTTTCAGACTGATCCAGACAGGAAAATATCATTTTTATGCTTCGACGGTCCACTACTTATAAAAAGATCCTTAAACTTTTATAATCTAAACAAATACACTAATAATAAATATAAACAATCATTACAAATCTTTTTTTTTTTCATTTATGAAGATAATTAATTTGGTTGTTGTGATTAAACTCTATTATGAATTTATAAACACATTTTTATAGGGTACTCTTATCTTTCTCTTTTTTTCCGAGTTCGGTTAATGGAAGAAGGATAAAAATATATCGATAACAACTTATTTTATTATAGGACAATTCATAATATTTTATTGATCTATTTTGTATCTCTGCATCTAACTTTGGGAGACCTCATCCAATAATTATTATAACATTTTTTTTTTTGGAAATGTTGGAAATCTCGTCGTCAAACTACTCAACCCAAGTTTAAGTCGAGTATGTAAAACATCATGATGTCTCAGACTCTTACAAGAAATACACATTCTGGACTCGAACTCAATACCTAACAACCAAGTCATTGTTAAAAAAAATGACATAAACAAATTTCAGAAGATGAAATATGGCTTTGATAGTGTAATCACTATTCTTAAGGAATAAATATCCACACTATAGCTGTTGCTGGATTTTATGGTAGTATCCATCCAGAAATTCTACAAAGCCTAACCAAAAATTCAAGACAGCAAATCTGATTTTTTTTCTCAAAAATATGTAAGAAGTTTTTTAGAGAAATAGAATAGCGATTTTGGTATAATATAGATAATGAAGTTTTATAGGAATTTATATACATTAAGCAACATTTGGCACAAACTATTATATTAATATACAACATTTGGTAAAAGACAATTTATGCAACATTTGACACAAATTCTTATATCAATATACAACTTTTGGCAAAAGACACTTATATTTATAATTGTTAACTAAAATTCAAAATTAATTAATTTCAAAATAATTAATTCAAGCACTTTGCTAAATAATTTTGGCCAATTTTGACTATCTTTGACTATATAGTATCATTATTTAATTTATAGGTAAATTTGTATTTCCCTCCAAAATTTTCACTAATCACTTTGAATCAAATTGATACAATAAGTTTTTTTAGACACTTATTATTATTATTTTTATATAGTTGTTAAATGTGTCATTCATCTCTCTTCTCTTCTTATGACTTAATCACTAATTATCTCTAACGATCCTAAGATATTTACCACCAAATCACATGTTGAATTTAGTATAATATAACATGTTACTAAACACCACATCTAAATCTTTATGATAGCATGGATTCATTGGTGAATAGGCCCAAAAAGTGGACTTCTTGATAATAAGGAAAACAGGTCTTTATACAGTTGGATATACTATATATATGCAACCCACATAAATTAGATATCTGATGATCAATTAATTAATTTGATGGGTGGTTTTAACTTTAAGGTTACTAACAACATCTCTAATATTGCTCCATTATCCATTATATATGATTCTTAGGGGTGTAATGAAGTCGAGTAATGGTTATTCGAGTTCCACTCGATTAGCATGAGTTCGAGCTCAAATCGAGATTTAGACGTATTATTTGAGCTCATTCATTAAGAAAATATTTGGTTCAAGTTCGACTCGAACTTGATTACTAAACAAGTGTGAATTCCAAAAATTTAATTTTAAGATTTTTATTTACCTTTTCAAATTTTAAATAAATTCCCTATAAAATTCAAATATTTGTGACACACACACAATATAATATCAAGTTGAGTTATGTTTATACAATTCAAGTTGAGTATATTTCAAATAGTGTTCATGGGTTAAAAATTTGAGCAGAGTCGAGTTTTTATGAGTTATCCTAATTTAATATTGAACTATTATTTTTCGAATTCGAATAGTTCATTTATTAAACAAATCAATCTCGAACTAAACAAAAACAAGTCGAATTGTTGATTCACAAACGGCTCAGTTCATTTACGGTCATAAACTGACTCCTTAAATATATCCAAAAAAAATGACATCATTTTTAATTTAGAGAGTCACATGGAAGGATTTACTCGAACAATACTTTTATATATCTCATACATAATAACAAATATTTTATTATGAAATAATGTAATGTTTTTTTATAATAGCATTAGTTTTATATGCAGGAAACTTTTGTCTTCCTATAGGTAAGGAGTGTGATCATCGGAAGTTTAAGGAAGATAAAAGTAAAAAATTGTTGTTGGAGATAAAATCATATCTCACTCTTTAGATTTAAGATAGGACGTGAATTTTCAAACCCCTTAGAGATATCCGAAAATCATATAATGATAGTATAATTTATTGGCTTGTAATTATTAACTTTATCATTCATTTATGAATGACAATCACCCACGATATTTGTTAACAGACGAAAATCTCCACTTTATGACGAAATCGCCCTGGGACTAAAGAAAGAGCGAAGGGAAGAAGGGCGATGGACCAAAGGGCGACAAAGAGCGTGAGGCAATCAGACCAGCGTTTAGGATGAAAACCCATGATGCGGTTACGTTTAGGACGAAAACCCATGATACGATTACTTCCACGATCATGGCAGTTGGACAGTTTTCCTCCACAACCAAACAGTTGAGACGCGCAGCTCAGCGGTTACAGGCACGATCCAGCAACTGCATGGAGATACTGGAACCGCTTAAAACGGTTGACAAACTTCACTATAAAAGCTTATCTATGCCAAGAGAGAAACCTCGATCAAATGAAGACTCAAATGAGCATATTTTTATTTTTCATTTCTTAGATTGTAACTTTAGGACTGTAACTTGTGTGCTTGTGCCCCTTGGAGGTTTATTCACTCAATCAAACGCCCCTTGCTGGGACTTTGTCTCAGGAGGTTTGAACCTTACACGCTCTTCTTTCTTCACACATAAAATTGCGCAAATAGTTTTTGGCGACCACAGTGGGAGATTTGGTGTAAAGAGTGGAGATGCCTCCGAAAAGAAACACTCAAACTGGCTCAACTGCGGAGGAAGGAGGACTGGGCAAACCAACCAGCCCAACGTTACAGCCATAGTGGGTCAATTCAAGGGTCTGGCAGATGCTAATCGGTACGAATCTATGAGAGAACTCAGCCCTAACACGGTGCGCACGTTGTTCGGTGAATTCACACAGGATGTTGTCGAACGGTTAGGCTTCAAAATACGCATGTCATAGATAAATTCGTATCAACTACCAATTAGCATTATGAAAACATGACTAAACATCTAAGCTCGATGAATGAATTAATGGCCAAATGTGTAAACGGCGGGACGACACTGCCGTGGACTACGCCCCTCCCTACCGTGAGCAGTCAGGAGGCTGGTCCTAGTAATGTTCCTCCACATGGGACCAACATCCTACGGTTCTCAGGGGAGGAATAAGTCCTGGAGGCAATGGCCCACAATTAGGACCGAATATACACCAAGGGCTAAATATGGCACAAAATGAAATGGTGTTGCCTCAGGGTGTCCAGGTTTCTCAGGGGCAGAATCATGATTATGTCCCAATTTTGAGAGGACCACAGCCACCGCCCATAGTTATGCCGTTTAATGGCAATGATATGCTAAGGGAGCAAATGACCGAGATCCTTCAAAACCAGTTTGGTCTAGGCATACAGCCAAGATATCGGAAACCGTATCCTGATTGGGTCGATGTGGCCTTCCATGGCCTAGAAACTATAAGATACCAGATTTTTCCCTCTTTACAGGGTCTGGAGAAGTTTCTACCATGGAACACGTAGGACGATTTACCCTCCAGTGTGGGGAAGTCAATGATTTTCACAAACTGAGATTATTTCATGGATCACTGTCAGGGGTAGGGTTTAGCTTTCTCCTGGTATGTCAGTCTGCCGGCCAATTCGATAGAAAGTTGCAGCAGCAGATGGAGCAACTGTTTCATGCGTATTTTTACAAGGCTGAATCTGAAGTGGCCTTAGCCGATTTGGCAAACCTAAGACAATTGTCAGGAGAGTGGGCCGAGATATTTTTACAACGGTTTAAGGTAGCCCGAGGCCGATGTTACGTGTCTTTGCCCGAAAAAGAATTTGTGAGGATCGTTCAAGGTTGCTTAAATCTCGATCTAAAAAAGAAGTTTCAGGATCGCGAGTTTTGGGACCTTTCCCAACTCACCACTAGTGTGGTGCGTTATGAGTGATTATTACGAGAAGAGGAGCAAATGAAGAATTTGAGCAAAGGGACATATTATAGGAATATCGACTATGAAATAGGTGAAGTAAACACCGAGTCGGCTGATTTATGTTTGGCCGAATTGGTTAAAGGGAAACCTTACGTTTGTAAGACGTGGGTGGAACCCTAATCGAGTGAAAAGAATGATAAAAAGAGTATGAGCTTCTCCTCTGATATTACTAAAGTCAATGCTATATTTGACTAGTTGCATAAGGACAAGCAAATTAGCTTGAGCGACAGACATACGTTGCCAACAACAGAGCAAATCGGTAGTAAAAAATATTATAAGTGGCACAATACATGGTCTCATACAACTAATAATTGCCTTGTTTTTCGTAATATCTTACATGATGCCATAGAATCTGGACGAATTACATTCGAGAAAAAGATGGCAGTGGACAGCGACCCATTTCCAAAATCGGTGGGTTGAACATGATCAATCCAGTCATTGCCGAGATGAACCTGCCGAAAGTCAAATTAGTGCTTGACGAAGGACAGCACCGTCATTGTCCAAGCGCTCTGGAAAGGATTAAGGCACCTTCAGAGCAAGGAGTCCAGCAGAACATTTGTATTCGATGCAAGAACGACATGGAATGGATGAAAGAGTTAAAAGACACTTGTGAAAGGCCTGGAAAGAGAAAGCCATTATTATGGCAGCCCCGGACCTTCGCCCCAAGGTTCTATAGGGAGAATTCAAATTTCGTCCAGAATGTAAGGACGTTCAAGCCGAAGATTAATCGGCCCAATATTTGGCATTCGTACCAAAAGCCACACTCGGGCCAGCGGCCAGACAGGAGCTATCCCCCTGTAGACGAAATGACAATGACGCAGTTGAGGCGACACCAAAGGAATTATGGCCGTTTGATGCGTCGAAAAGGTGAAGCAAAGGCCACCACAGGCCGTAGCCCTCACACCACAGAGAAAACAGAAGTAAATAAAAAAAGGGTGACGATAAAGAAGGGACGGTGACAAGTTACGACGAACGCACTAAATTGGGCAGACAAAAACAGGATGAAACAGACGATGAAGAGCCGCCTATCGTCATTCAGTTCGGCAGTATACCACCAGTGGTGGCTAATCATTACATATTGCCTGGGAAATTCATGAGAGATAACATTGGGAAGCCGGAACAAGTGAGGACGTTTATGAGGGTGACGAAACTGAATTTGCAGCGCTCTCAATCACAGACAGAGAAGCTGAAGATGAGGAGATGACCGATGTAGAAGAAGAAATAGACATCAAGACCGAATCAAGTAGAAGGGGAATTTCACAGAATCGGCTTCTCAGAGAATTATATGAAG
The DNA here is from genome assembly GCA_019454045.1 of Zanthoxylum bungeanum. Taxonomy (NCBI): domain Eukaryota; kingdom Viridiplantae; phylum Streptophyta; class Magnoliopsida; order Sapindales; family Rutaceae; genus Zanthoxylum; species Zanthoxylum bungeanum. Next base: position 39,763 of record SKCR01047642.1, on the reverse strand, counting down.
CCGGTAATCCTGCAATCGGGACATTGGGAGAAAATTTGGGACGATATCCGTTCCTTGTCTTGTATGGGATACCTAAGGTAAAACAGACCCTCACCAGAGCCGAAAAATGGAGATTGACTGTCAATCATGTCTCCCAGAATTCACCAGCCACATTGCCACTTTCCAGATGGGACATGGAAGAGGAATCACTGCAAGTTGAGGGCGATCAAGCAATGGAAATAGGGCTATCAGGGAGAGTGTTTTTCCCGAAGCCACCAACAAATGACGAAGCACCTGCGGCCGTTGTATGTAAAGGAAAAGGCTAACGGGATACCTGTCACCAAAGTACTAATTGATAACAGGGTGGCCATTAATGTAATACTAGTTAGGATGCTAGGACGTTTGGCAAAGTCCGAAGAATACCTTCTCCCTACGGAAGTGGTGCTTACCGGCTTTAATAGAGGGGCGACGACAGCAAAATGAGTTATTCCATTGGACCTGCAAGTGGGAAATACTACGAAGACAGAGGTATGTTTCGTCATAGATGGACCAACCACATACAATATGCTCTTGGGAGGAGACTGGATTCATGGCAGCCGATGCATCCCTTCATCCATTCATCAATGCATGGTTTTCTGAAAACAAAGGGACGAAGTGGAGATAGTGCATGCCGACAATAAGCCTTTCGCTGCGGAGACAAACTCGGCCGAGTACTTCATGTACGAAGGGAACTATGGGCCGACCAGAGTTTTGAATAAAGGGGAAAGCCCGACCATTGTGGCTCAGAATGACGAGCTTTACCCATCTGGGTTGCTGGACGATTTGTTCGCACAGACGAGACCAACCACAGTGGTCTTTGGAGAACCAACACACAGCGGTTCGAATGAAGTACGGCCAGAATAAGGAGCAAGCCGCTCTTGCGGCCTCCAAGGCCAATTTATTGGCCTATGTGATGGAGCGAAGAAATGAGGACGAAACACATGCCGCTATTTCGGCCTTAAGAGACAAATTGCTGGCACACCAGACGGATGATAAAATAAAAGAACTATGTGGAGTGGACTACTTGATGGAAGGAGGATAATCAAAGGAATAAGAGTTCGCCCTGAATGGACGACACAAGACAAACATCTCAAGAGGACAAGATGCTTTGGACGAGGTAAATCTGGGGAATGAGCACGATAGGCGCATAACTTACGTCAGCAAGGAATTGGAGCCCCATGTACGTGAAAAGTTAGTTAGTTTGTTGTAAAAATACAAAGATTGTTTTGCATGAGACTACAATGAGATGCCTGGCTTAGATAGGACGTTGGTAGAGCATAGGCTGCCAAGCCATAGGCCTCACATGCAGCCTCCCCGGAGGTTTGCGCCTAATGTCATGTCTGATATTAAGAAAGAAGTTGAACGACTATTAGAGGTAAAATTCATTAGAACGACCAAATATGTGGAATGGTTGTCAAATATTATCCCAGTTAGGAAAAAGAATGGAAAGATAAGGATCTGTATAGATTTCAGAAATTCAAACCTAGCAACACCAAATGATCAATAACCAATGCCGATAGTAGATTCCCTAATGGATTCCACGGCGGGGTATCAAGTGTACTCGTTTATGGATGGGTATGCGGGCTATAATCAGATTTACATCGCCGAAGATGATGTACACAAGACGGCCTTTAGATGCCCAGGCTCTCTAGGGTGTTATGAATGGGCGGTCATGCCATTCGGCTTGAAAAATGCTGGTGCCACTTATCAGCGGGCCATGAACTTGATCTTTCATGACATGATTGGTGAATTCGTAGAAGTCTATATGGACGATATAGTGGCTAAATCTGCGACTATGGACAAACATTTTGGCCATTTAGCAACGGCCTTCAAACGAATGAGAAAGTTCAAACTAAGAATGAACCCTGCCAAATGTGCTTTTGGGGTGTGCGCGGGAAATTTCCTAGTGTTTCTAGTGCACCAACGGGGAATTGAGATCGACACCAATAAGTCTCAGGCGATCACCGAAGCTATGCCACCCCGAAATAAAAAAGAGTTGCAGAGGTTTTTAGGGCATTAACTTCTTAAGGCGATTCATCTCCATCTGTGCAGGGAAAACAAAAGTGTTATCCTCTTTATTAAAGCTAAAAGGCGAGGACGAATTCGTCTGGACCGAGGAACATCAACAAGCATTTGATAGCCTGAAGAAGTACTTGTCACACAGCCGCCGGTGATGGTACCCCCAGTGCGAGGAAAGCCAATAAAGTTATACATAGCGGCTTAAGAGCAGTCCATAACTGGGATGATCGCGCAAGATGACAACATGAACATTGAGAGAGTCATTTACTATATTAGCAGACAATTGCTGAATTATGAATGTAACTATTCTCCCATGGAGAAAATATGTTTGGCTTTGTACTTCACATGTACTAAATTACGAGCTTACCTTAGGCCGAATATAATGTACTTGATTACAAGAATTAATATAATAAAGTACATGTTTTCTCGTCTCAGCTTGCATCAAAGAGTCGGGTTTTGGTCACTATCACTTTCGGAATTTGATATACGGCATGAACCCCAGAGGGCCGTTAAAAATCAAGCCTTGGCCGATTTTTTGGCCGACCATCCATATTTGATCACGATCAGGGAAATAGAGATGGATTTGGACGATGTAGTCTGAAACCATGGACGATATTTTTTGACGGATCCAGCACAATGAAGGGAGCTGGAATAGGATTAGTCCTGGTCAGCCCGTTGGGAGAATCTTTCTGATTCCTAGTCAAGTTGAAAGAATGCTGCACCAATAACCAGGCCGAATACGAAGCCTTGATACTTGGGCTAGAGATGCTCCTCAATATGGGAGTAACCCATGCGTCCATCAAGGGAGATTCGCAGCTGGTAATTCAACAAGTGATAGGAGCTTTCAAATGTCAAAGCCCATCAGTAATGGCATTATTAGACGTGGCCAAAGAATTGGTAGAACGATTTGATCACGCTGAATTGGAGTACATTCCGAGGGCGAAGAACGAATTGGCCAATAGCTTAGCCCAAGCAGCCTCCGGATATAAACAGACAAACATAGGTAGGGTATACAAGAGCGAAGAGGTTGAGCCAGTCCTCATGAGGCGAGCTAAAGATACGGACGCCATGGTTATCGAAGCCGAAAAAAAGGGACGATTGGAGAAACGAAATCAAGACATTCCTAAAGCAGCCCGAAGCAGGGAAGGATCAAAGGCTAAAACTTAAAGCTTTGAACTATATAGTATCAGGAGATGTGCTATAGAAGAAACGACAAGATGGGTTGTTGTTGAAATATGTAGGGCCATCCGAATCCAAAACTATCATGGCCGAAGTGCATGAAGGCATTTGTGGGCCTCACCAAGCCAGGGTAAAGATGAGATGGTTGATTATACGAAGCGGCTATTATTGGCCAAAGATGGGAGAATTGTGCATCTCATATGCCAAATGATGCATTGCTTGTCAGAAGCACAGACCTATTCAGAGGGCTCCAGCAACTGAGATGATCCCAGTCATTAAACTGTGGCCGTTTATGGGATGGGCGATAGACTTGATATGGAAGATTTATACTGTATCGAGTAAGAGGCATAATTTCATTGTCGTTGCTACCGACTTCTTCACTAAATGGGTGGAAGCCATCCCAGTTGTAGAAATCTCCCAAGAGCATATCATCAAGTTCATAAAGGAACATATAATTCACCGATTTGGTATACCACAGACAATAATGGTAGATCATGGTACTTCATTAAACGGTGAAAAGGTAAAAGACATCATGGGCGAATACGGAGTCCGATTAGTGAACACTACCCCCTACTACCATCAGTCAAATGGTCAAGCAGAATCGACCAACAAGACCCTTAAATGATTGATTCGGAAAATGGTGACAGACAACGCCAGACGGTGGGATGAATATTTGAGTCAAGCTTTATGGGCCTATAAAACTTCGCCGTGAACAAGTACTTCGGTGACGCCATTCCAATTAGTGTATGGTCAAGAGGCTGTGCTTCTTGTAGAAATGAATATTGAGTCTACTAGGGTGATGCTGCAAGACAAACTGACACGGGAAGACTACGACGTGGCAATGATCCAGAACCTGTTGGAATTGGACGACATCAGATGTGATACGCTAAATCGTCTAGAAGCACAAAAGAAAATGATAGCCAAGGAATACAACCTCAGAGTAATGGCTAAATCGTTCAGGGAAGGAAAATTAGTGTGGAAGACTATGTTGCCACTTGGTTCTAAAGACCCAGCGTATGGCAAATGGTCGCCCAATTGGGAAGGCCCATTCATGGTAAAAAAACGTATTGCCAAACGGAGCTTATCATTTACAAAACTTAAACGGAAGGGTACATGCAAGAGCGATAAACGGCAAATACTTAAAGAAGTATGTGCCCTCGTTATGGGAACACGAAAACGTACAAAAATATTGAAACAATAATAAGTTCTCATTAAACATGGACGAAAACGTCCTACAAATATAAGGATAGACGATACAACATCTTCCAAAAGTATCAATTTGGGCCAAAGACCGCCGAAAATCCCCAGGCAGATCTATAATGGCCGAGAGCGTCTCCCTCCTCAGGCGCCATTCATCTTGTATTTTCCATACCCACTGCATCCAAGTCGGCCAGGCTTTTCTCAAAATTGATGCGGGCCAACCTTTCATACTCCGTCATGGATTTGTCTATTTCCTCTACTTGAGTAACGAGGGCCCTCCTCTTAGCCTATTTCCTCATTCAAATTTACTCAAAAAGACGCTGCATCTCTTTCAGATGTCGCTCCAGGTCCAAGAAGACCGATTCCTCGGTCACCATTTCTTCTGTAGTCTCCCTCAGGGTCTGATGTAGCGCCTCGAGAGAACCACATAGTGTTTCCTTCCTCATCACAGAAGAGCGAAGCCTGACCCTCTGGCTGTGCACATTGCGATACCGAGAGAGAAGGTATATTCCATCTTCTATCTCTTGGAGGAAAAGTCGATCATCAACAGATATTAGCAAGGCAAGAAGGGTCAATAGTCGGTTCAGTTCAGAGGAACATTTGTCCAATTGGATGACGTTCTCAGGCAGAGCGGCCTAGTTAACCTCCAGTGCAGCAAAGGAAGCGTATTGACCAATGATCTTCCGAAGACCCTCCAAATCCGCGCTGGCGCTGATTGAAGGTGAGGAAGGCCGAAAAGAAGCAGAAGACAATCATCTAAAACGGTCCAAAGTGCTCGGGATCGATTGCAGCAATGGGTAAGATGCCTGCATACAAAGAAGGAGTTAGCAAAATGAGCCAAAATCACGAGTCAAAAGAAAGGGGATATGGGCTTACCATCCCAGAACTAGAATCAGAAGGCTGATCCATCAGTGCCTCGAGTGCTTCAGCTGCGGGCTCTGCTGGCTCTTGTTGAAATGAAGGACCTGGGGGTGATGAATGCTGGGGGATAAGAGTCGACGGTGATGCAGCCTGAGGAGAAGAAGGCCGAGCAGGAGAATTCATTGGCAAAGCAAGAGACTCAGCCCGATGGGGCAACAATTGCTCATCAACGGCCGACACTTGGACTATTTGAGCAGAAGCGGCAGCAATCATGAGAGCCGAAGATGACGGCTGCTTAGGCTCAAAGGACTCTATTTGAGACGAAGAAAACAGAGAAGCCGAAGACAACGGCTGTGCTAAGACCAAAGCCTGACGCGCAGAAATGTTTGGGGATGCTGCCTCTAGCGTTGAATGTTGTGGCGATGTAATCAGCCGAACATCTGCAAGAGAATCAGAGTCGGATGAATCAGAAACATAAATGATTTCATCTTCTTCGTAAATGCAACGAAGTACATCATCTTTATACATAGACCGAGCCTCCTCTAATGACTCCAATTCGGCCAAACTATAAAGGCTGTCCACGTCCCTATAACTCCATCTAAGTCCCGAGGCAGACATCATGTGTACTAAGGGGTAAAGCTGCTTAAGGTGACACCAAGAGACCCAGTCGACCAGATAGGCTCTGGCACTTCAGCCTCATCATCCGGATCATGCACGATTGGTACAGAATCGTCCGAAGAGAAGCGCTCAATGGGGAATGATCACCATGAATCTCATCAACTCTTAGACGCGAACGGCCAGACTCAACATATGGCTCTGTACCTTGGGGGTCGTGTAGGCACTGCATTTTTACGCATAAGTCCCTATGATGAGTCTCATTTTGGAGACACTACCTTTTAAGTCACGGAGGTCACGGGAAACAGACATCGGAAGGGGAAATTCAGAATAAACAAGGTTCACTGTTTTCGTTCGTGCTACGTTCGTGTTTACGTTCGAACGTCAAACGGATTGCGGGCGTTCGTGCCGCGTTCGAGGAAGCGTTCGAACGGTGTCGGTAATTCTGGTTTTGCTGCTAGCCTCACATCCAGCCCAATTAGCCCCCCCAAAGCCCATAAAACACATCCCAATTTAAATAAATAAATATTAATTAAAACATTAACTAAATAATATAATAATTAAATTAATAATTAAATTAAATAAAACATATACCAAACATAAAATAAACAATTACCAACTTAAACTAAAATCATGCCTAAATTAAACAAATCACACACTAAATCAAAATATAATCATGCCTAATTAAAATCAATCAACCAATTATATTCCCAATCTAATAAGATTATTCCAAACTAAAATATTGTATTCCTAACCAAGCCAATCAAATATTCAACCTTCCCTATCTAGCCAAGATTTGTCCCCCCTCAATCTTTGACTTCCCTTAACCAAACCAAATCAAATCCTTGGACTTCCCTTAACCAAACCTAATCAAATTCCTTTCCTTGTCAAGCCCAACCCTTTGCCTATAAAAAGAACCCTTCACCAACCTTCTCAACCTTAGTCCTTAGTTGGTCCCCTAGTCCCCTAGTCCCTAACTCATACACAACACACATAAAAATTACAGGAGGAACACACCCAAGGAAACAATAAGCAAAAGATAAAGAGGAAAAGGCAGCGAAACCACAAGGAAATAATAGCAAAAGATAACGAACGAGAACAGTGAACCAGTGAACCAGGAGAGTTGCGGAGCATCCCCCCTTTCGACGATCGTGTACCGTACATCCGAGATGATTTAAAAGGTTAGACCTGAGGGTACCTTTTCATTAGTTTACATTCGTTTTATTATTATTATTATTGCATTCTATTCACATGAGAGTCGTTTATGGAAGCATGTTGTGGCTCGAATGAAATGGAAGAGTGTCGTCTCTTGTGGTATATAGGATGGAAACCCAGACGTAAATTCCGTAGCCGAATCCGAATGGACGGTAGTGCGGTCTGTACATGGGACACAACTCCACGTACCACTTGAGTAAACGGCACATTCTCTTGTTTTGTGTTACTTTTATGTATTTATTTTTGTCATTTAAATTCTGCATGTTGCTTATTTATGCATGACTCAATCGAGCGCATGGGCTTAGTAAGTGCGATGTGAGATCCCCTATGGGGAGGGGTTAAAGCCCTTTACCACGATGCTTTGCCGCGCCGTTGATGTGTGTTCGGTTGGATGCAAGACACGTTCAATCGGACATACTTAGGATAGTATGATTGTCTTTGTGTTTGTATGCATGATGTGATGTGACGCGCATGGGCTTAGTATGTTGGTCTAAAGGTCCTCTCTTTGAGAGATCAAGAGCCCCCATAAGGCCACCTTTACGGCAGTACTTCGCCGCGCCCCCCTTTATTTTGATGTTTATGCATTTTTGCCCATTTCATGCATCAGGTCCGTGTCCGTTCGAACGCGTTCACGAACGCAATTCGAACGCGCATACATTTCGCCTTATCATGCATCAGGTCTCATTTCCGTTCGACGACGCGTTTACAAACGCCATACGAACGTGAGCTTTCTGTTCATTTCATTTCCGTTCGAACGCGTTAACAAACGCCATACGAACGTGAACATTCTGTTCCATTTCCGTTCGAACGCGTTTACGAACGCTACTCGAACGCGAGCATTCTGTCTCATTTCCGTTCGAACGCGTTTACGAACGCTACACGAACGCGCACACACTGAACTGAGTCTGTCTTATCATATTCATGCATAGTTGCCTCTTGGTTGATCTTTCTTGTGTTATATAGCCAACTGTATTATTTGTATTCGAGCATGATTAGGCTGTTAGCATGTTATTTGGTTAATAGGTTCATGAGATATTACTCAAGCATGATTATGTTGCTCTTAGTTTTCCATATCATAGGATTGAAATATGTTCATGAGATTGCCATGTGATGTTGCATGTTGTGATGAACTTGTTGAAGTATGCATATGAATTTAGAAGCATGATACTATTGGAAATAAGTGTTACTTAAGCTTAGTTAAATTATTACATGAAGCCTTTTTATTACAAGTGACATAAGTAAGGGACCATTCCGAACCCAACGGTTTGAGGTCTTCCCTTGCGAGGGGTGAGTGCGGCCTTAAATCTTTGTCCCAGTTCACACCGGGTGGCGACTCCATGTTATGTATTCTTCCCATCTAGGCCGCGAGCCTAGGAACGGCGTCGCCCAGGTCCTGTGTCCCACAGTCTGGCGACTCCACTGGGGATAGAAATTGGCCCCGAAATATTGACTTGTGATGTTTGGATTTATGTTTTAATTGACCGTGTCTATAGTGGATAAAGTGAGGGTTTAATCAAAGGCATTTTAAGGCTAGGTAATGGTTTGGTGTCCTCCTTCATTCACTACCTTTCTAGAAGGAAAAGCTGTGAAGGCACCTAGATAGCCATCTACTCGTAGCCTATTGTGATAGACTAATTTGGATGACTCGTTGTTTATTCCCGACAACAAGCGATAAGAGCCTAAGAGGCTTGGGTATTTAAGTGAGCCTCGCTCCACCTTCCCTCTGGGGGATCTACAACGGGAAATCCATTTGACAGTCCGTCACACACCATAGCTCATTGGCACGTACCTTAGTGTATAAAAGGGGTGCGCTCACTTGGTTGCTCGAACCCTTGAGTGGGGAGACCTAGTTGTGGGCCATCCTTCGCCGGTGAGAGCCTTTGTCTATACTCTTACTAACCCACCCATAGACCGGGTTGGCTAAAGTAGCAATTATTTCCTTGAATATGTGCTTGTGGACCATCCTCATTTGGATGCAGTTGGACTATTGTCAGAAATGCGGGCTTGTTGGGCCATTTAAACTGGGGCAAGTTCGTACCTTATGACTATTAGGCCAAAAGCTTCTGAAATGTTGATGAGCCATTGTAGAAATTATTGTTGTATGTTTGCATTATCTTTCTTTGTGCTTGTGTTCGGAACATTACCATTTGGATTTAGTTGGACTCCTTGTCATGAGATGCGAACTCGTTGGGCCATTTAAACTGGGACGAGTCCACTCCTATGGCAGTTAGCCCAAAAACTTCTAAAATGATGATGGGCCGATTTGTGTGCAAATTTTAAAGAGTTGATATATTTCTTGTATCACATGCATCACATGTATCACATGCACCTCATGCATACATGCACCATGTTAACTCCCTTTTGATTTAAAAGCCATCATAGATGCATGTTGGTTAGGGAAGATGACAGACTTGTCAAAAGACCAAGCAGCCACCAAGAATACTGGCAGAAGACCTAGCTCAATGGGATAGGAAACCCAATCATGCATGCATGCATACACGTAACACATTTTGCATCCCTTTTGTGTTTGTTCTGTTTTGTAATAAAAGGTTTCAGAAGAGAAAAAGAGAAAGCGGCAAAGACAAGACAACCAGAATCAGTAACATATGAGTAGTAGTTTTGGGGATGAGTCCCAGGGTCGAGGCCCACATCGTCAGAGTGTTGGAATGAATCCAGGGAATGAATCCCAGGGCCGAGGCCCACATCAGCAGAATTTTGGAATGAATCCCAGGGCCGAGGCCCGCATCAGCAGAATTTTGGAATGAATCTGAGGGCGAGGCCCACATCAGCATCATCTGGGGTGAGGCCCATGTCAGTAGCAGTTGGGGCCGAGCCCACATCAGCAGAATTTTGGAATGAATCCAGGGAATGAATCCCAGGGTCGAGGCCCACATCAGCAGAATTTTGGAATGAATCCAGGGAATGAATCCCAGGGCCGAGGCCCACATCAGCAGAATTTTGGAATGAATCCCAGGGCCGAGGCCCGCATCAGCAGAATTTTGGAATGAATCTGAGGGTCGAGGCCCACATCAGCATCAATCTGGGGGCGAGGCCCATGTCAGTAGCAGTTGGGGCCGAGGCCCACTTCAGCAATCAGTTTTGGGGATGAGTCCCAAGGGTCGAGGCCCACACCAGCATCAATCTGGGGGCGAGGCCCATGTCAGTAGCAGTTGGGGCCGAGGCCCACTTCAACATCAGTTTTGGGGATGAGTCCCAGGGTCGAGGCCCACATTACATCAGTATCAGCATTGCCGGGTATGGCATTCTGGGGGCGAGGCCCACATTACATCAGATCAGTTCTGCCGAGAATGGCACTCCGAGAATGGAGATATAGTCCGGGAATGGACAGCTCGAGAATGAACAAGCCGAGAATGGCAATCCAAGAATGGAGCAGAGTTCAAGAATGAACAAGTCGGAAATGACACTCCGAGAATGGAGATATGGTCCGGGAATGGACAGTTCAAGAATGAACAAGCCGAGAATGGCAATCCAAGAATGGAGCAGAGTTCAAGAATGAACAAGTCGGAAATGACACTCCGAGAATGGAGATATGGTCCGGGAATGGACAGTTCAAGAATGAACAAGCCGGGAATGGCACTCCAAGAATGGAAGCACGGTTCGGGAATGAACCACCTCACAGTAACGGTTCGGGAATGAACCACCTTACAGTAACGGTCCGGGAATAGACCACCTTACAGTAACAGTTCAGGAATAAAGCCTGCATCTAGTTCGGTTCAGGAAGAAAGCCTGCATTCAGCTCAGTACGGGAATAAAGCCCACATTCAGTACAGTTCAGGAAGAAAGCCTACAAACTCGGGAATAAAGCCCACATTCAATACAGTTCGGGGACAAAGCCCACAGTTAACACAGTCAGGAACAAAGCCCAGGGGAAGAAAGCCTCATATCAGTATAAGTTTGAGAACAAAGCTCAAGGAGAATAAAGCCTCATGTCAATACAGTTCGGGAATAAAGCTCGGGAGGAATAAAGCCTCATCTCAATAGTTCGGAATAAGGCTCGGGAGGAATAAAGCCTCATCTCAACACAGTTCGAGAACAAAGCTCGGAGGAATAAACCCTCATATCAGTATAGTTTGAGAACAAAGCTCAAGGGGAAGAAAGCCTCATGTCAGTACAGTTCGGGAATAAAGCTCGGGAGGAATAAAGCCTCATCTCAACACAGTTCGAGAATGAACAAGCCGGGAATGGCAATCCAAGAATGGAAGCACGGTTCAGGAATGGACCAACTTACAGTAACAGTTCGGGAATGGACACGGTTCGGGAATGGACCACATCACAACACGGTTCGGGAATGAACCAGGGGTCGCAGCACCTCACCACCCAAATCAACTCAACCCATGGTAAGTCAAGTGGCAGCTGGCGAGCCAGGTAAGTAGAAATGCATTGCATAACTTTGATAGGATTGTCACTGTTGCACATTACACCAGTCCCATCAAAGTGGGGGCGACTGTAGGCACTGCATTTTTACGCATAAGTCCCTATGATGAGTCTCATTTTGGAGACACTACCTTTTAAGTCACGGAGGTCACGGGAAACAGACATCGGAAGGGGAAATTCAGAATAAACAAGGTTCACTGTTTTCGTTCGTGCTACGTTCGTGTTTACGTTCGAACGTCAAACGGATTGCGGGCGTTCGTGCCGCGTTCGAGGAAGCGTTCGAACGGTGTCGGTAATTCTGGTTTTGCTGCTAGCCTCACATCCAGCCCAATTAGCCCCCCCAAAGCCCATAAAACACATCCCAATTTAAATAAATAAATATTAATTAAAACATTAACTAAATAATATAATAATTAAATTAATTAAATGATTAAATAAAACATATACCAAACATAAAATAAACAATTACCAACTTAAACTAAAATCATGCCTAAATTAAACAAATCACACACTAAATCAAAATATAATCATGCCTAATTAAAATCAATCAACCAATTATATTCCCAATCTAATAAGATTATTCCAAAACTTAAAATATTGTATTCCTAAACCAAGCCAATCAAATATTCAACCTTCCCTATCTAGCCAAGATTTGTCCCCCCTCAATCTTTGACTTCCCTTAACCAAACCAAATCAAATCCTTGGACTTCCCTTAACCAAACCTAATCAAATTCCTTTCCTTGTCAAGCCCAACCCTTTGCCTATAAAAAGAACCCTTCACCAACCTTCTCAACCTTAGTCCTTAGTTGGTCCCCTAGTCCCCTAGTCCCTAACTCATACACAACACACATAAAAATTACAGGAGGAACACACCCAAGGAAACAATAAGCAAAAGATAAAGAGGAAAAGGCAGCGAAACCACAAGGAAATAATAGCAAAAGATAACGAACGAGAACAGTGAACCAGTGAACCAGGAGAGTTGCGGAGCATCCCCCCTTTCGACGATCGTGTACCGTACATCCGAGAGATGATTTAAAAGGTTAGACCTGAGGGTACCTTTTCATTAGTTTACATTCGTTTTATTATTATTATTATTGCATTCTATTCGCATGAGAGTCGTTTATGGAAGCATGTTGTGGCTCGAATGAAATGGAAGAGTGTCGTCTCTTGTGGTATATAGGATGGAAACCCAGACGTAAATTCCGTAGCCGAATCCGAATGGACGGTAGTGCGGTCTGTACATGGGACACAACTCCACGTACCACTTGAGTAAACGGCACATTCTCTTGTTTTGTGTTGCTTTTATGTATTTATTTTTGTCATTTAAATTCTGCATGTTGCTTATTTATGCATGACTCAATCGAGCGCATGGGCTTAGTAAGTGCGATGTGAGATCCCCTATGGGGAGGGGTTAAAGCCCTTTACCACGATGCTTTGCCGCGCCGGTTGATGTGTGTTCGGTTGGATGCAAGACACGTTCAATCGGACATACTTAGGATAGTATGATTGTCTTTGTGTTTGTATGCATGATGTGATGTGACGCGCATGGGCTTAGTATGTTGGTCTAAAGGTCCTCTCTTTGAGAGATCAAGAGCCCCCATAAGGCCACCTTTACGGCAGTACTTCGCCGCGCCCCCCTTTATTTTGATGTTTATGCATTTTTGCCCATTTCATGCATCAGGTCCGTGTCCGTTCGAACGCGTTCACGAACGCAATTCGAACGCGCATACATTTCGCCTTATCATGCATCAGGTCTCATTTCCGTTCGAACGCGTTAACAAACGCCATACGAACGTGAGCATTCTGTTTCATTTCCGTTCGAACGCGTTAACAAACGCCATACGAACGTGAACATTCTGTTCCATTTCCGTTCGAACGCGTTTACGAACGCTACTCGAACGCGAGCATTCTGTCTCATTTCCGTTCGAACGCGTTTACGAACGCTACACACGAACGCGCACACACTGAACTGAGTCTGTCTTATCATATTCATGCATAATTACCTCTTGGTTGATCTTTCTTGTGTTATATAGCCAACTGTATTATTTGTATTCGAGCATGATTAGGCTGTTAGCATGTTATTTGGTTAATAGGTTCATGAGATATTACTCAAGCATGATTATGTTGCTCTTAGTTTTCCATATCATAGGATTGAAATATGTTCATGAGATTGCCATGTGATGTTGCATGTTGTGATGAACTTGTTGAAGTATGCATATGAATTTAGAAGCATGATACTATTGGAAATAAGTGTTACTTAAGCTTAGTTAAATTATTACATGAATCCTTTTTATTACAAGTGACATAAGTAAGGGACCATTCCGAACCCAACGGTTTGAGGTCTTCCCTTGCGAGGGGTGAGTGCGGCCTTAAATCTTTGTCCCGGTTCACACCGGGTGGCGACTCCATGTTATGTAATTCTTCCCATCTAGGCCGCGAGCCTAGGAACGGCGTCGCCCAGGTCCTGTGTCCTACAGGTCGGCTCCAATTTCACCTCCATCTCCTGGGAATTACGCCATGACGGGACCTTCGGCAGCGTCATCCTCGTCAGAGGGAAATTGAAATACCGACATTCCTGCAGGTCCCACTCCCTCGCTTCCGCCCACAGGAGCTTCGGCCTCCGGAATTCGTGTCGTTTCAAGAACTGCTGAAGGCGGATCAATCTTGAGAGCCTGCACCAAAAATGCACAGTCATGATATCAATATACCTCAAACCTGTATGAATGCAAAAGAAAGCAGGTCTCAAGCTCATACCTTAGAGCGACGGACGAGCGGAAAGTCCGAATCAGAACTTCGGCTGAGAGAAGGCTGCTTCCTTTTAGCAAGCTTTATGCTCTTGGGTTTAGACGCCTCAGCTGCCTTCTTCGACCCCGACGGCTCATGAGATTTGGGGGACAAAGGAATAAAAGAAAACACCCTCGCGGGAGGCAAAGAAAAATATTATTCATGGGTCGATGACCAGAAGTGGTCAAAGTAAGGATGAATGGATGTACAAAAAGCGAAAGGAGCTATGACAAAAGAATACAGCAAAGAGGGAGTCTCCACCAATGAGTCCTCAACTTCAGAAACAGAAAAGACCTTAAAACGGTCTGACGATGCCGAATACGAATGAAAGAAGGCAAGAGGCCACTCTTGGACGAGGCCAAATTGACGGGCGACGAAGTTGGGCGAGTACGCCTCCACTCCAGCCTTGCCATTGGCCCCAGTCATGATGTCATGAACCAGGTCGCGGCTGCATAAAAACTTGCGCCATATGCGAATACATGATTCGTCCTCTTCCGAAAGAGGAAGGTCATGGACAAAAGACGGATTGTTCGACACAATAAATGGGAAAAAAGAGGGAACCGAGGAAGAGTATAAAAATAATCGAAGGTGGCACGAGGAAGGAAAAAAGATGGCCTAAGCTGAGCAAAGAGAATGTCGGCACAAGAGTAAGGGTGAGTCGAATCAATTGTACCAAAAATAGAAAAGTAGGCTCTCAACCAAAGTTGGACGATCCACAAGGGACCAGAAGCAATGGGTGATGACCCCGACCGAAGTTTCTTTTGGAGGACGGCCAGCCCCCGATATGTGGCGACAAGAAGAAAATAGACCAAGTCTAAATGACGGTCATGGGTGAGATCAGAAGAAATGGGGAGGTAGCCCGCCACAGGTTTTTGGCTGGGTGCACAAATGATATATTTGCACAGCCAGTAATGAAGGAAGGTTGTACGTTCTAGCATTGAAACCGTACCAGTCGTTTTTGAATATGTGCGAAGAAGAGAAGAATAAGACGAAAAGAAGGAAGGACCCATTGAAGGAGGGGGAAACGAAAGTTTGTGGAGGCCGAAATGGTCGCTCCGAGAAGGTTCAGACCAGTAAGAGCACCAACATCACGAAGGGTGATAGTAAAGGGCCCGACCGGAAAAATGAATACATTGTACTCGGAAGACCAAAAGAGTAAGGAAATGGGAAACAAGTTGCGATCAAAAGCCGGCAGTGACAAGGAAAGCTCAATGAGAGGAAGAATATGGTGTTTGTCTAAAAAAGCACGGGCATCCGCATGTAACAGCATACGTTGATACCAGGCTTCGAAAGCTGTATCGGGCTTGGGCCAGGTGCAAATCGGACTGGACTGAGTAAGGACAGAAATGTTGAGTGGTTCAGAAAACGGAGGACTAGAAGAATAGGGAAATTGCTGAGCCAACGGGGCAGTTGCAATGGCGTTATCATCAATGAAGATGGGGCCAAGAGCGCATTGGCTGGAATCCTCATTGAGAGTGTGAAGGCCAAAGACGCCCACAGAAGAATCTTCCAATGCCAACTTATAATCAGCGAAAGTTGAGTCGCTAGTTCTAGGAAAAGAGGAAGAATAAGCCATTGATGACAAAAGAGCAAGAAAGCAGTACAAAACGAATTTGCAGAAAGAGTTGAGGGTATAGCGAGAAACAGAGGAGGATGAAGCCTTATGAACAGACGAAAGGTTTAACTTGGGACAGCTGTCGCAACATGAATCGTCGAGGAGTGAAAGCAGCGGGAAAACGGAAAAGGATAGAAAGTTGCCCTAGACAGGTGTTCGAATGCAACTCACTGCACAAGTGACGTGCGACGGAATGAAACACAAAAGTGACGTAAAAAACGGCTTTTAAATGGGTCTCATGATGAAACGTATAGGAAAAGGCCACACATTTATTGCAGATATGATGGGTTCACGTAGAACTTTAAAGGACGGCCCGACAAACTACAGGACGAAGAGTCTAACCCCAAATTTACTTCGCTCAACCTCGCTACTTTAGCCTCCAGTAGATCGGCTGAGCCTCAAAATCTTAGCATCGGTCTTCAGAATCGGCCAAGAACATGTGTCAACACTATATTTTCCAAAGACGTCGCCCATGCTTTCTCCATTATTAACACAAGTAGCAAAGACTTATATGAAAAGACCATCAGGCCACAGGTTTACTCTGGCAGAGGACCAGACTTTGGGCAGGGAGCCCCTCCAATCGATCAGACAGCACGTGAAAAAACCATTCACGTGACAAGAGTACCAAAGTCTCATCACCATCTATTTAAAGGACAACCTTACTAATCAGACTCTCCATAGTCAAACAGAGTCCCGAAAATGAGAATGAAAAGATCGGAAGAGGCAGAGCAGAGCTGGAAAAAGGAAAAGCTATGCATGAAACATAGGCCACCAGAGGTGGAAGCTTCTCTTTAGTAAGGTGTGAAATGGAATGTAAGAAGACTCGCTAACGGCCATCCACACGGCGTAAGGTGTGAAATGAAATGTAAGGTTGTGGATGGGCTGTGTCTGTTAGCGACAAATTGTCCGGGGTCCTTTGTGTGGAAGGTATTGCACCTCCCGAGTTGTGAATGGGTTATGCTCGTTAACAACGGCTTGCCTGAACTTCTCTACGCGGAGCATGCTGCTTACCTGAGACCTCGGATTCTATAGACTGGGGATTGACCGAATGATGGGCCGGCCAAAGGCGGAAACGGGTGATCATACAAGTTTCTATCACTCCAATACATACGTTATTTCGTCTTCTCCGACCGAAAATTCACTCCTCAGATTCTCTAAACTGAAGGATTAGCCGAATGATGGGTTGGTCGATCAAAACGGTCTAGCTAAGGACGAAAGGGAATATCCGTCAGAACAACCCTCGGTTGGCGTGGTGGTCTTCCTTGAAATGAGGAAAGAACGAACCATGATGGAAGACTAAAAATTCACATCGATCTTCACAGCTCAGCGGTTACAGGCACGATCCAGCAACTGCATGGAGATACTAGAACCACTTAAAACGGTTGACAAACTTCACTATAAGAGCTTATCTATGTCAAGAGAGAAACCCCGATCAAATGAAGACTCAAATGAGTATATTTTTATTTTTCATTTCTTAGATTGTAACTTTAGGACTGTAACTTGTGTGCTTGTGCCCCTTGGAGGTTTATTCACTCAATCAAACGCCCCTTACTGGGACTTTGTCTCAGGAGGTTTGAACCTTACACGCTCTTCTTTCTTCACGGATAAAAATTGCGCAAAAACAATATTATTAGTGATCCCTATATTAAGATTATTATAAAATCCATCCATTTAATTAAGCGATAATTAATTATCAATTTTATTGACTGCACGTTTGATACGTTTTTTAATCAATTCTGAATGAATTAAGTAAATTAAACCTCACCCACCTATTGAAAAATAGTTAGATGGGTTCAAAGAAGCCCAATTCATAATCGGGCCATATGGCCCATACAAAAGAGTGACCGACCGATAACGGATGCTTTGAATCCAATAACGGCTACAATTTGCTCCGGCGAAAATTTCATATGACTTCTACTCACTCACTCTTCGTGGGCAGAAAAATAGATCACATGCCCCCAATGCTTTGAGTCCAATAACGGCTTTTTATGCCACGGTGGTGTAAGAAACTTGATGTTGTTAAATTAATGTCATCAAACAGTAATATAACTTGCAATCAAATAGATCAAAACAACAAAAGTAGATCTAGATGCATGAAACCCTAAAACCAGAAAACCATTAAAACAAACCAGAAAATGGAGATCACAGAATTGTCCAAGTCGAGATGACCTCTGTCCTTAAGAACTTATTGGTATCATAATTAACATGTCCTAACCTCCCATGCCATACATTTTGTGACACAATAATATAAGCAGACGAGCTTTATTAATAGCACGGTTAACAGTCATTACATTTAGCTTAAAAAGGCCCTTAGTCAGGTAACATTTTCCTATATACATATCATTCTTTGTCATTACAAACTTATCAGAAACAAATACAAGCTTAAAACCAGCCTTACTAAGAAGAGAACCCGAGACCAAGTTCTTCCGAATATCTGGAACGTGCAGTACATTCTTCAATGTTAGCTCCTTTCCGGATGTCATCTTCAGAACCACTGTGCCTTGTCCAACCACCTGAGAGGTAGACGAGTTTCCCATTGTCAGATGATCGCCGCCATCGACCTTCTGGTACATGGAAAACATCTTACTGTCTGCACAGATATGACGAGTAGCCCCAGTGTCTACCCACCATTCTCTCGGATTCCCAACTATGTTGGCTTCAGTTACCACTGCTGATAGTTCCATCTCTGAGATATCATCAGTCAGCTACTCGCCTTCAGTGACATGGGCTTCATTTTTCTTTTTCTTGCCCTTGTCCTGAGACTTCTTGTTCCTGCAGTCCTTTGACATATGACCGCTCTTCCACAGTTGTAGCATTTTCCCTTGAACTTCTTGTTCCCAGAGTCAGCTCCACTGTTCTTTCTCTTTTTGCTACCCTTTACACCTTCAATGATGTTGGCCTTAGACTCCAGAGTCTTGTAGCTGGCCTTCTCGGACATCATGTTGTCCTCCTCGATTCTCAATCGAACACTGAGGTCTTCAAGGCTAATCTGCTTCTTTTTGTGTTTCAGATAGCTCCTGAAGTCCTTCCATGATGGAGGCAACTTTTCAATTATGGCGGCAATTTGAAACGTCTCACACCGTTTCATTCCCTCATCCAGTAATTCATGAATGATTAATTGCAGTTCACCCAACTGAGACATCACCGTCCTTGAATCTACCATTTTGTAGTCCAGGAACCTACCCACGACAAATTTCTTTTGTCCGACATCTTCAGTTTTATACTTCTTCTCGAGAGATTCCCAGAGAATCTTCGCAGAAGTCATGCCTTGGTACACATTGTACAGGGTATTGTCAAGACCACCCAAAAGGTAGTTCTTGCATAAGAAGTCTCCAGACATCCAAGTCTGTTTTCGCTCTTCCTTGGCCAATTCGGATTCACCCTCCACAGGACCCGGAGGATCTTTGAGGAATTTTGCCAACTGGAGGGTTGTCAGGTAGAACAGCATCTTGCTCTGCCATTGTTTGAAATTTGCCCCACCAAATTTCTCCGATTTTTCTCCATGAGAGACCGGTACCGTGATATTTCTGCTAGCCATATGTAACTGGAAAATCAACAGGGTCAATTAGTCTACGAAAGACAAATTGCACAACGATCAACGAATGATCTGTTTCAAAGTGATATACGATAAATGTAGATATATTTGTCAATCAAGATTGGATGGAATTACTTGTGTATTATTACACTTTAAATTCTCAACCAATTA
This sequence comes from Zanthoxylum bungeanum, assembly GCA_019454045.1. Classification (NCBI taxonomy): domain Eukaryota; kingdom Viridiplantae; phylum Streptophyta; class Magnoliopsida; order Sapindales; family Rutaceae; genus Zanthoxylum; species Zanthoxylum bungeanum. The sequence continues at coordinate 20,156 of SKCR01047642.1, read as the reverse complement.
TGCAACAACCAAACAATTTCAACTTTATCACTATGTGAATGCTTGTGATAATTGAACAAACTAATAATAACTTAAATCTATACTACCAAGATTAATGTGTTAACAGTTTATGACTAACCAAGTTAATATTATTTAAGTTTGCAGTTTCTAAGAATTACAGGACTATTTCGTTAGTGTCGCGTTCGTATCTACGTTCGAACGAGACTGTCCAGTGTGTGTGCGTTCGTGTTGCGTTTGATAACGCGTTCGAACGATGTGTTTCCAGAGAGTTCACGTTCGAGTAGCGTTTGATAACGCGTTCGAACGGAATGATTCCAGAGAGTTCACGTTCGTATAGCGTTCGTGAACGCGTTCGAACGGAATGATTCCAGAGAGTTTGCGTTCGAGTTGCGTTTAGTACGCGTTCGAACGTTCTAAGGCAGAAGGCTTGCGTTCGAGGTGCGCTTGAAGACGCGTTCAAACGTTCTTACGATAATTCAAATTTTTAGCATTCGCGTGCGTTGGGCGTTCGAACGCCCTACGGGTTTTTCATGCACAGTTCGTATTTTCCAGAAAATATTCAAACTCTAACATGCAAATTACTATTTAATAACACGATACCAATAAGTTCTTAAGATTGTTGTTAAATTAATGTCATCAAACAGTAATATAACTTGCAATCAAATAGATCAAAACAACAAAAGTAGATCTAGATGCATGAAACCCTAAAACCAGAAAACCATTAAAACAAACCAGAAAATGGAGATCACAGAATTGTCCAAGTCGAGATGACCTCTGTCCTTAAGAACTTATTGGCTCCGTCACAGGTGCTTTACGGATTCGTTTTGCCAATGTTCTCTCAGGATTACTTGGAATCTTCTTGTTCAAGGAGCACTCCTTAACAAGTGTATGAACTAGGAATATGGTGAAACTCTCTCAAAACAAAGGAAAACAATGTCTCTTGTTTATCAAAAATCGGATATCTTACTATATCAATCTTTTGGACATCAAGCCTTCTTATATAAGGCATGGAAGGGTGCCAATAGGGCACCCTTTGGGATGGGGTGCAACCCCCAAAGGTTGTACCCCTCACAAGCACCCAATCCAATCCAAAAGACAGAATTACCCTTATTGAAGAATTTCCTACACTTGAGCTAACAACCATGTGAAACTTCGTTGGAAACCACAACTAGATCACTCATTCTGGACTTAAGCGGAAACGTTACGAAGAGATGCCACTTCAAGAGCTATAAGTAACACAAGAGGAACAAACCATTCAAAATATATGTGATACACTTCCAACAATACTCCGCTTGTAGATCATTTTGATGTTAAAAGGTTAAAAAAAATGAAAAAATTGAATGAATCTTTTGAATTTTGTTTCTCACTTCAAATATTGCTTTCCCATTAACTGTGTAGCAGTACATTTTGTTTATAGGGTTGAGGATGCCAAAGTTAGTAGCAACGTGCTGTCTTTGATTCCAATTTCATTGCTTGTCCCCTGTTTAAAAGGATAGGGATGGTGGGATCCTTGTTAGAGAATTAAATTTATGAAAATGATAAGGAGATTAAAATAAGATTAAATGGACGACGACTTCGTTTGGATGGTAAATAAAATAAAATAAGAATTAAGTCTTTGTATGTCACTTTTGTGCTTCAGCTTAACACTGCTTAATTACTTTGAAAAGTGATATTTAACTACTCATTTCTCATCTAAATCCAACTCTCTGTCTACTAATAATTATATTCAGTGATTGCCATAGGATCTCAAAAAATCTGTTTAGACTACTAAATCAGATAATTGCCAATTAACTAAATAAAAATAATCACCCTTCAGTATTACTGTATTAGGCTCCTGTTTATTCTTGTGATTACTTGTTAATTTGAAAATAATTTAAAGAGTAGACCAAAAGGGGATGTAGCTCAAATGGTAGAGCGCTCGCTTTGCATGCGAGAGGTACAGGGTTCGATCCCCTGCATCTCCATTTTGTTTTGTTTGCTTCTATTTTCCCTTTTGTTGTAGAATTTAAAATTTCAATTATATCTCAGTTACTGAAAGCTTCTCATTTTTTTGCAGTTGATGGATAGGAAGAAGAGGATGAGAGAGAGGCCGAGTCTAAGGTACAATGTTTTTGCACGAAGATTTTGGTCTCCTCGGAATTCATTTCAATTTTAAATGTATATTAATTTATTTAGTGTAAATATTTAAATATGAGAGATCTCTAAAAGGACATGACTTGATGATAAAAGATTTAGCATCTTATTATCAGGTCTTTGTGTTCAAGTCTAAATAATGTATTTTTTTTAAGAGTGAGAGACCATTAGAGGTTTTATATATACCTACTCCGCTTAAGCCGGATCAGGTGGTTTGACCACGGAGTTTCCAACCAAAAAAAAAAAAAAAAAAAAAAAAGTTTAACTATGAGAGAGGAAAAAAAAAAAAAAAACTTGCGCTGAGTATACACAATACGATGGTTGGTATCACTTCCCGTGGTCATTTGATATTATTCTTAACAGCAATGATTGTTCATCAATACAAAAAAAAAGACTTTTCGAGTCCAATAAGGTAAAAAAGATGACAAAATTGAATGAATGAATGGCATTAACAAAAAAAAGAATTCTGAATAGCAGCAGCTTGTCCAGCAAACTTCCATTCTAATCTACAGCTTCAAAACGCCCTTCTTGTTTCACTTGTGCTCTGGCAATAATAACAAGGACATAAAGTCATTATTATTGCCAATAATTTATATACTCCACTTTCTGGACAGGTTTTGAGTGATTACCAGAGCCAAATACTTCGTATTAGTCGATGCTAAATCGATTATTTTTTCACAAACGGTTTTTGACAAACAAGTAGCCGTTGGTCACTCCCATTTTGAAGGTCGATCACCCTTGCTTCCCATCGTATCTGTGTAACAAGCATTCGTGCAGTCTCTATAGCTCCCAGATTATCAGATATAACAACCCATCCCTGGTAAATCAAAATTAACAATTTCAAAATTAACTTGTCAAACATTCGCTGCAAACACAGTCAAGGGAAGTAAGCCCCAAACTTGCTTAGTAAACTAGGTTCTTTTGTGACTTCCATCTAGATCAGTTAAAATAAAAGGAGAAGGAGACTGGGTTTGTTGATTGGTTTAAAACAAAAACCAGGAACAAGGAGCAAATGGGCCATTATAAACAATTTGTAGGTCACAGCATAATGTTCAAGCACAAGCATAAGCAGTTGGATTACAAATAAACAAAGGGAACACAGCAAAAATACCTCAGGGCGCAGAATTCGATCCATCTCCAAAAGTAAATCCATCAGATCGCACCTCTCTGAAGAGAGATGTGAAAGCAGCCCATTTGCATGAAGCATGTCATACGTTCGGGGATATGTGGGGAAGGGTTCACACCTGTGCCCAAACAGATAGATCAGATCAGTAAGTCTATTTGATGCAGCTGAGAGACTGGGACAGCAATTTCATTCTCAACCAAAAAAAAACTAATAATTTAAAACTAGCATACAACAAAAGCTAAAGGGAAAAAAACTGCAGATCACTTGAATTTTTGAAATATTGTCTTAAACATGCCTTTAAATTTTATTAAGGTTCTCAGCATATACATGACAGTCTTGGAACATGTACATCATGAAAAAAACTTATATAGGACACGTCCTAGGGGTCCATCCAATGAGTATATGTCATGTGTTAATCAATAAATTTTTCTCTCCATTGTTATTGGTTAATTACAAATTTAGTGTATACTTGTCAAATCATTACTCATTAGTGGTAGGTCGTACCACGTCATCCATATGCCCGTCCCACACAAGTCTTTCTCGTACATCAAAGAAAGGATCAACCATATTCCACAGTTATCATGTGAAAGATATTGATTTCTTAAATTCCTAATATATGATCAATTTTTTATGATATAAAATTTCACTGTTTCCTTAATTTTTGTCGGTTGAAAGAGGTTAATCCGAGTAAAGAAGTCAACACAACCAAAAAAAAAAACTACAGAAAAACTGTTGGCAACTTTATTTCAAAATATTTTCAAATAGAATAAACCATTTAACAAAAAATCTGATCCACAAGATTGCCTGATTATTCATTCAAGGAAACCTCTGGGATTGTTATTATTTTATTTTTTCCACAAAACCATATTAACTTTCAACAATCCTGAAATTTGACACCTCAACTCAAAGAAGCTTACAAACATCCGACTTCGAAAATTTTTATTAAATAAGAAAAAAAAACTTAACTTACCAATCATGCAGAACACCAGCAAAGCCTTGATCAAGTATGAGCGGAAGAGTATTGCGAGCATTGACAGGCACAACATTCATCACCCACACAGATTTTTTCTCCTCCAATAAAGCAGCATTTAAACCCCCATAATGAGCATTCAAGTCCATCACATTGCGTATCATGTTAAATGGAGGTAATGGATCTTCATCGCCTGGCCTCTTAGGATGGTCTGAGAAAATTAAGGGTGTAAGTAAAGACCAGTAATTTCTCAGAGCTGACCTCCAGACCTGCAAGTCTTCAAAAAAATCTTCAGACTGGACTCCTGTAAAAGGACAAAACTGCATCAATAAACTGGCACAGGTTCAAGATAAATATAAGGAATTAACACACAAACTGGATGTAACACAACCAAAACAATATGTTTGGGAAAGATAATCTTGAAACAATACTTTCCATGAACTTCAAGCTCAGCTGGGCTCAATTGGGAACCAGCTGACCTGTTCTGAATGGAAATCCAGCGCTTGCTGTTAGTCGCACATATACAGGACACCAGGGGGTGATAGTATGGTACAGCATCATGCTCTTCTTTGCAAAGTGGTATAACATGCTTGCTATATTAAAGAATAAATAAAGAAGAATCAGAAGAGTTTTCCCCATAAAGCCAAAAACTTTGAGAAAGAAATATAAAAAGTTCTCACAAACCTAATTCAGGATACAAGGCACATCGAAGTTCCTAAAGTTTAAAACCCTACATAATGGTGAAACTAAAAGTAGAAATAATAGAATGGTGCTTATTGTTATAGGATCTCACCCAGATGCGTAGCAATTAGCATCAACAGTCTTTTGCCAAATGAAAGTCTCATCCTGCTGAGCAATAAGACTCCAACAGATTTTTTCAGTGAATTCTTCCATCAGTTTTAGCAAGCTTTTCTTCTTCATACTTGATGAACTTCCACGGGGTTTGCTTTCAGGCGAAGTTAAAACAAAGTAACCTCCGGGCTTAAGTAACCGATCCACTTCAATAAGAAATATGCCATCTGCATTGTGTAGATGGTTAGAAGCAGAGCAATGAGATTCTCGTGAGAGAGTAATGCTAACACAGAATATAAAAATTAAAAACAATCATGACATATGTTAACAAAATCACATCTACAATAGCATAAAGTTGATCATTGAAGCGTCAAACATGAATCCAGAGGTATATCGCAGAAAACTTGTGTTTTATGATTCCTGGCTCAGATGTGTATTCTATGTTTTCCAATGTTTCTATTTCTCCTTTTTCTGGTTATCATTCAGACTTCAATATATTGACAATATAAGATTGGTCTATTCTATACATCTATCTAAAAACCTATGATAAGCCAATGCTGTATAAAATACAATGTAATTTGGTGGAATATGAATTGAAATCCTATATTATTTGACCAGTGCCAATTGCACTATTGGATCATTTTCACAAAGAAAACAAATTAACATATAATTGCCTGATAATGCCAACAATCCAATTGGGGTGAGATCCGCAGAGATGACATTTCAGCATCAAAGTTTAAAACCGGTTCACTATATGCTATATGTTGATAAAATTATAACAATGAAGGGGCAAAGGGTACAAAGAATTTTAGAGAATCTTGAATAATTAATAGACGGTAAATATAACTTCAATTCAGGTTCAACACCGAATCTAACACAATAAATTTAATCCAGCAACAGAAAAGAAAATGCAGGAATCAAGCTACACCCACATTCCTTTCTCCATATAGTGTGAATCAATCAAAAGTTAGCACACCAGTGACTAGAAGAAAACATGCATACTCAATAAGTCCAGATGTACCTTTCTGGTCCCAAATGATCCCGCACTGAGCACAATGAACCATGTCAAATGACAATGATGGATATGGAAGTTGTCTTGAGATGAAGTTACCAATCATTGCCGGAAGACCTCTCTCAAGGGCCAACTGAACTTGGCTGCCAGTCGCCTCATATGCCGCAACACAAACAGCCATTAGCTTCAATGATACTAAATGAGCTCCAAAACTTCCAAATCCACAGCCAATATCTAGTACAGAATGAACCTGTATTCAACATAAGACGATTAAAAACAATGTTGGGAAGAGTTCTATTTTCCTCTCAAAAAGATGTAAAAGGCAAAATAGAGAGAGAACATACTCCACTTTGCTATCTGTGCATTATTGTTAGACTATAAAGTGGCACTACAGTTCCTATTCAACAAATGCAAGTTCTTCTAACGGAAATCCCAATCCAAATGTTAATAAATACACATTAATAACTATGATATGCGAAGAAAACTTACACCGGCTTGACGAAATTCAGAGTCACTTCCTAGGCCTATCATCTCTGCAACCTGGCGAGAATAGTCTTTGACGCCATCAAAGATCAATCCATCTTCAGAATGAAATGCAATTTGATTCTCTTCCAGTAACATCAACCTAGAAAGTTTATTACATATAACAAAAACACATAATTAAATCATAGTATCACACAAATCTAATAACAAAAAGAAAAAGGAAAAGGAAGCCAATAATATGCGTGAAGCTATGAGATCCTAATCATTTGAGCAAATCGTTTATTTGAAGAGGATCGATGTAAGTTTCAATATAACATTTGCAGCCACGAAAGGGCAAAGAATCACGTTTAGCATAAATTTCACGTTTAGCATAAATTAAGGAGTACCTCTTTGTCATGCTACCAGACGAAAGAAATTGGTCTTTTGTTATCTTCACATTTGCACTCCATATCACATCTCTACCAGCTGGCCATCTTAAGGGGATCTTATAATCCTTTGGGGGCCGGACCAAACACTGCTCTCCTGGTCCTGACATTTCACAATGCCGATCAAACTCCTCTCCGTCTTTGAACCCAGCCAACAAATTTGCTGACGCATTGTAACAAGGCACATAATTTTCTCTTTCTTTGCCACAAAGATCAAGCTCCTTCGGCCTACTTGTTCCCAATGAAAGAGTTCTGAGCTCCAAATAATCAACTGCAGCTTGCTCCTTTAGCCTCCTATAGTTTGAATATATATCGTGTTTTGAGGTTGAAGTTACATGGTCTAAAGTATTAGAGGTTGATGATCCTAACACAGCAATTAGTGCAACGATGCTAATAAAGCATAATAACAAACAGCTGAGTGGCGGTCTACGTCCAAGAATAACAGACAGTTTGTTGAACCAGGGGCTTCTCATGTTCAGATTCCCTAATCCCTTAAACAGTCTGAGTTTCAAAGTCAACTAAATAGCAAAACCCTTTAATGTAACTCCACGAAAAACGAAAACAATAACCTATCATAACATATGAGTTCCTATATATGTTACCGTGAATCGATACAACTCCTACAAGCATTGAGATACTCTCCTTTAAACTTATCCTCCAATAACATGCATAGATCTTTCAAACAAGCTCGTAGCATCACACTCACATTACTACAAATACAGAAACCAGATCATCACATCCAATTTTGAGTTCCTTATTACAGATCAATAATTCACAAAAACAGAACAATGCAGCAAAATCAAAAGTCCACGTCACTCCGAAAAAAAAAAGAATTGAATTCTCTCAGAATAGCAATGCTGATTGTACACTACTGAGTAATGCCAATTGTAGAAACACCATCCCACAACAGCAAGTAATCAGCAAACCAATCAGATGAATCTGCAATAAGAGAGGGGGAAAAAGTCAAAGATCCACCAAACCAATATGACAATTTCTTTAGATTCAGTAACGGTCTATATGATTTTTCAAAAACAAACAAACAACCCCAAAGACCAAAATGTAAAAGTTTCCATATTTATAATCAAATAAAAGAAACCCAGATCTCAAAAAGGGAAGTCATTATCAAAAGCAACATAAAGTGATGCAAAAAATGAAAACAAAATTAGGGATTCTGGGTGCTTACCAAATTAAAAAGGGTCGTTCAAGTGTGAAAATTGAAAGCAAAACAGAGGTATTTTTGTTAATAATCATCCAGTTTTATCGGATTCTAGTTTTTGTGGGATTGTGTTTGGATTGAAATCAAATACTATTAAATCAGATCTGAAAGAATAAAAATAAAACTTAAAGGCTCAAACTTTTATACAAAACCAACAAATCATTTGTCATCTGCAACACAAATAAGGAATAATTGATAATTAATGTTGCAAGCTTAAAGCTTTTGCTTTTAGTGGTACTATATTAAATTAGTTTGTTCTAGGAAAAAATATATATATATTATGAGATTTGCTAAAATGACAGGTGGTGTTACTCTAGTGGGTGACTTGGCCATATTCTGGCCTTGGATTTAGTGCAGAAGTGGGATGGATGGTTGTGATTTGCCTGTCGTGTGATTATGGAGAGTTACAAAGTCTGCGATTAGTTGGATATATTATTAATTAATTAATTAATTTAAGAGAGACGACGTTAATACCACTAAGCTAAGCAAATGCCAAATGGAGGTTAGTGTCGGTCTAAAATGTACATTACAAATACAAATGGAAGCTGCAATGATTTTGCTTTCAAGAATTTCATTTCATCTTGTCAAATAACATTACGTCAAGTTTTGTTTTGTTGGTTTGTTTTTTTGGTGTGTTCTTGGCATTATTGATAATTGGCACCATAATTTGACCCCCTTAAACTTAAAGCAGATGATAATTCTTACCCAATTACTCTTTCAACAGCTTAATTTATTATAATTTAAGTGGGTTGGTTTCAATACAATAGATTAGATACATATTAAGAGCCACATGCAGATGACTTTGGGACGTAGTACATAAATTAATTTAATAAAATAAAATGGATACTTAGCGGAATAAAGTAAAATTATCTTATTAACCATTCGGATATTTTATTAATTTATAGTGTTATTATCACTTCACTATAAATTGAGAAATAACAAATTGATATAAGAAGTATTGATGTATAATATTTTAATACTATATCTTTATATTTTACTATTATATAAAATGTTACACATCAATACTTCTTATGATAAAATATTATTTCCTCATATTTATTTTAATGAAATGTAAAGTACCAATAGTAGAATATAATTTATGTAAAGATATAGTAATAAAATATTATATCATAATATTTATTGTACCTATTTATTATTTCTCAATTTTTAAAATTGTACTTATTTATTACACATTTTAACAAATTTTCAAATTGAACGGGACAATTACATGTTCATATATATGTTATTTTGCCACTGATCATACATGCATTTCCTCTATGTATGTGCCCACAGCGCTGCTCGACATGAATCCTTGAATAGTGTTCAAAATCTAATGTAGTCGATGTAAGGTTTTTGGGTTTTCGGGTTAGTGCGAAAGTATTCATGTGATTGAAAATTAAAATTTTCTTCCAAAACCACTTTAAGGATCATGGTTATATCTTTGTTGATGTAAACCAATATACTAATAAATTAATCTCTATCAATTTAAACATGTATGAAATTTATTTATTTATCTATATAAATAAAAAACCAACAATAAAGTAATCATACATGAATGCGTTTATCATTTCCCTGAGCTTTCTTGAATTTCCTTCTTGAGTTTTCCCTCGTAGTAGTGTATCAAGCGTTACACCTCTAGTTAACACACAATAACTCGTCTACGAACAAATTGCTCCCATTTTTGAAAACTAATAAACTCATTTTCTTTCTTAGATATTGAAGTTTTATATCGAGGATTAAAAAATAACTTTCTCTGAAATAATCTTGGAACAAACTAAAGAGAGAGAGATCAAAAATTCGGCCAATGAGAGTTGTACTTCCTTTGGCCAAATTTGTCCTCTAATTATAGACAGAGAATGTTTTGTCTGTATTTCAATACACCAATGACACTCCAGGATCTCTTCAAATTATATTGGGTCTATTTAAGATTCATTCCCAAATAATAATTAGGAAACCTTAACTAAATAATAATTCTTTATTAAATAAAACTTCCTTATTTATTCTATATTATGACTCTAATTAATTATGATGTTAGCTCAATAAATTAAATATTATTTTGGTCCAATAATTAATTTACTATTAATTAATTTATTCTTACTTATTTTTAATTAATTATTAATTAAAATTACATTTAATTTAATTTGTTTAATATAAATATCAAATATTTATTTAAACAATTAAATCTAATTTTACATTTTCAATTTATTAATCAAATTAATATTTTTGAAATATTCGGAATGTCATAATCTTATTAGGAAATGTTATTTTAATTAAAAATCTAATTTTCATATTAATTACCGAAATAATCATTTATTAACCTTTAATAAACATTCTTGAATTTGTAACATAAATAAGAACTATATTTGTGCGACTGTCTTAGATTCGTTATCGAGTAGCGGTGGAATAATATTAACTTTTTAATATTACATCTCTATGATATCTCACGGACCATGGGTAAACGCCTAACAGCATGCCATGATCCTTAATCGATGAATGAAGTGTGAAAACATATGAACCTGTTAGAATACACTTCGAGCATGTTATCTCATTCCTTCCTATATTTATATTCCTTATCGAGTATGAGATCATGGTTAAGTCAAATCCTTACTACTCGATATATTTCAAAACTCGATCTCGTGGAATTGATATTTCTAAGATATCGACTACTTTGTCAAAGATTTGTATCCGCGTCTTTGAGTTTCCTTGAAACATTTGTAGCTTCTATTATCAAAACTATCATATCTCAAAGCACACATGACTTAATATGTTAATAGCTCAAGACAATCTATTATTTATTCAAATGACATGACTAGTCGAATGAATATATACTACTGAACCATGAGTACTATCGTACAAGTCAACATGTGATGTCAGGTCTGATGATATAATGACACCAATGTATTATTATGAAGATCAATGACCTTAGATAATATTATCATGTGATCTTACGTTTTTGTGGTCGTGTTCGATATTTCATTATACTAATAAAAACATCTACCATTTGTGTCATTATGATATGAGACTCATCATTCATTCTATTAACATCAAATGTTAATTTATGTAACACACAACAATATTGATCGAGTGATATATTATTATCATGTATTAATCACATTTTACCAAAAACTTAATTTGAGATTTATTCGTAAAGTATCGTTGACTCTCATAATCACTGACATAATGTATCAGGACATACATATAAAATATGGATATAACAATGTGTAGAAAATAAATATTTTATTAATAAATAATAAACTGTATCACAAAATATTAAACCTTAAATCATGACATTTATAACAGATTTTAGGACATACACTCTTGGGAAGAATTTCAAAAACATTTTATAAGGAAAGTTACATAGAACTGTTGGAAGACAGCATGAAGCATCTAGCAAGCACAAGCACCGAAAGCATGCTGCCAGCTGCTTCATGCAAGATCTGCAAGTTGGCAAAGTTGCCAACTGCCCAAACCGCGTGTTACTGTAGCACGCGGTTTGGCACTTTAAAAAGGAGCTCCCATGACCATTGTAAGGCATCCCTAAATGTGAGAAAGTGTAGTGAGAGTGATTGGTGAGAGTTTTTTGTAAAGCTTGTATTGGAAGCTTTGTAATTCTTTTGTGGGTATATATAAAAGAAGAGTTTTCTCTCAAATTATCCTCTATTATTGTGTGTTTAATCACAACAAGTGGTATCAGAGCTACGGTTCCACGGAGGGATCCCGAAATTCGGAAACGAAGTTTCGGTTCGGAAAATCGATTCCGACCAAAGTTGTCAAAAATCGATTTTGAGCATACCATCGGACTTTTCACGACGAGATGAGCACGGTGGTATTTCTCGGCGATCAAACGGAGCTCGGACGAGCCCACACGCGCCGGTCAGTAGCTGGTTCACGCGCTCCACGCGCAGAAACGCGCCGCACGCGCCAGCTTGAGGTTGAAGACGACGCCACGTCAGCCGCCACGTGTCGCCCAGTCAGCGCACAGTCAGCAGCCCTGTCAGCTGCCACGTCAGCGGCGCCTGGTAAATTTCAGATAGGTCCCTGAACTTTCTGAAAATTACAGTTTAGCCCATATACATTCAGATATTTACAATTTAGTCCCTGAACTTTTTGTAAATTTCAATTTAGTCCCTTAACTTTTCCGTAATTGCACTTTGGCCCCTGAACTTTTGGAAATTGCACTTTGACCCCTGTAATTTCTGGAATTTGCAATTTGGTCCCTGTGTCGGATTTTGACAAACGAAGTGTCATTTCCACCATTTTCGACCATTCCGGACGCAACGGTGAGGTCCGTTTTTTGAAATTCTGCTTATAATTTTTATGATGGAGGGGAGCAACGGAAAAATGATTTTGTTAACTAGTACAAACTATTTCACATGGAGAGGAAGGATGAAAGACCTTCTGTATGTGAAGGACTATGATGGATCGGTATTTCTGGAGGAGAAACCATAAGGAATGACCGATGGAAAGTGGGCCAATCTTCACCAGAAAACATGCAGTACTATTCGTCAGTGGATCGACGACAGTATCGTAAACCATGTCAGTGAAGAGATAAATGCACGTGTCTTATGGAGAAAGCTAGAGGAGCTTTTCCGAGCAAAGACTGGAAACAACAAGTTGTACTACATCAAGAAGATGATGGGTTTGAAATACCAGGAGGGTATAGCTATGGCGGACCACATCAACGATTTCCTCGGAACAATGAAAGAGTTGTCTGGATTGAGCATAGACTTCGGTGATGAGGTAAATGGCTTAATACTTCTTAATACGTTACCAGAATCATGGGAAACGTTCAGATCTACGGTGATCAACTCAGCCGTAGATGGGAAAGTCACTATGGAGATGGCAAAGACCAGGATCTTCGAGGAAGAAAAGAGGACGAGAATGCAGGAGTCAGCATCAGCCTCAACCTCAGAAGCTCTAGTGACAGAAAAGAACACCAGAATGGGGAGGAGTAAAAGCCGAGGCCCAGGGAGATCAGACAAGAACCGAGGTAAGTCAAGAACTATAGATATTGAGTGCTATCACTGTAAAAAGAAAGGCCATATGAAGCGGGATTGCTACAAACTGAAGAATGAGCAGTCCATGAGAGATGGTGACTCTAATCAAGAAAGAGTTGCTACTACCACCGAGAAAACCTCCAAAGAATTTCATATAATATATGAAGAAGATATTGTGAATCTTGCCAGCCACGAGACCAGTTGGGTGATAGATAATGGCACCTCCATACACGCCACATCTCGCAGAGACTTCTTTTCATCTTACACACCAGGGGACTACGGTGCTGTAAGGATGGGGAATGACGGACAGTCGAAAGCCGTCGGTATTGGAGACATCTGCCTTGAAACAGAGAACGGGACAAAGCTAGTGTTGAAGGGAGTCAAGCACATCCCAGATATCCGGTTAAACCTGATCTCAACAGGCAAGCTGGATGATGAAGGTTTCTGCAGCACCTTTAGTGACGGATGCTGGAAGCTCACTAAAGGATCAATGGTCATGGCACGAGGTAAGAAAGATTCAACTCTGTATTTGATGCATGCTAAGCTTTCAAATAGTAGCATAAATACAGTTAACAGTAATGAGGCAGCCGAGCTATGGCATAAAAAGCTCGGTCACATGAGCCAAACAGGGATGGAGATACTACGCAGGCGGAATGTTCTTCCGGAATTGAAGAACTCACACTTACGGAAGTGTGAACACTGCATGGCTGGAAAGCAGAATAGAGTATCCTTCCAGAGCTCCCCGCCTCATCAGAAACCTGAGGTACTAGATCTCATACATTCAGATGTATGCGGTCCGATGCAGACACGAACACTTGGTGGGTCACTGTATTTTGTGACATTCATTGATGATCATTCAAGGAAGATATTGGCATACACCTTGAAGAGAAAAGATCAAGTGCTGGAGTGTTCAAGGAGTTTCACGCCCTAGTGGAGAGAGAAACCGGCAAGAAACTGAAATGCATCAGAACATATAACGGTGGAGAATACAGAGGTCCGTTTGATCAGTACTGCAAGACGCAAGGAATCCGACATCAAACGACACATCCGAAGACACCTCAGCTGAATGGCCTAGCTGAGAGGATGAACAGAACCTTGTGCGAGAGGATCAGAAGCTTGATGTCACAAGCCAAGCTGCCGAAGACATTTTGGGGGGAGGCACTCATCACAACAGTACATGTTTTAAACATGTCCCCAGCGGTCGCACTGAAAGGTAATGTTCCTAACCAAGCTTGGACAGGTAAAGAAGTGTCATACGAACACTTGCATGTCTTTGGGTGCAAAGCCTTTGTACATATCCCAAAGGACGAGAGATCCAAGCTCGATGCAAAGACGCGACAGTGTGTCTTTATTGGCTATGGTCATGATGATTTCGGCTACAAACTGTATGATCCTGTGGAGAAGAAGATTGTCAGAAGCCGAGATGTTGTCTTTGTTGAAGACCAGACCATAGAAGATATCAGAAATGAAATGAAGACAATGCCCCAGCAATACAGAAATGTGAATCCAGAACCTCATACACCGGTGCCAGTACGAGTTGAAGATGAGGTTCCCAGACATGAGGGTACATGTGATGAAGCTCCCAGAGATGATGATCATGATCAACCACCAGTACCAGAAGTTCCACCAACAGTTCCACAGAGAAGGTCTGACACAGATAGGCGACCTTCAACCAAATACTATGTATATGAGTATGTGCTGCTTACTGACGGGGGAGAACCCGAGAGCTACAAGGAGGCTGTGGAAACAGAAGACAGAGAAAAGTGGGAGGAAGCCATGCAAGATGAGATGAAATCTTTGCATGACAATCACACTTTTGAGTTGGTGAAATTGCCAAGAGGCAAACAGGCTTTGAAGAACAAATGGGTGTACAGGGTGAAGCAACATGAGCACACTTCACAACCCCGGTACAAAGCCAGACTAGTTGTCAAGGGATTCAATCAGAGGAAAGGCATTGACTTCGATGAAATCTTCTCTCCAGTTGTGAAGATGTCATCCATCAGAGTGGTACTCAGCTTAGCAGCAAGCCTCGACCTGGAAGTTGAGCAGATGGATGTCAATACCGCATTTCTTCACGGGGATCTGGAAGAAGAAATTTATATGGAGCAACCAGAAGGCTTCAGAGTCAGCGGGAAAGAGGACTATGTGTGCAGACTCAGGAAAGCCTCTACGGGTTGAAACAGACACCAAGACAGTGGTACGTGAAGTTTGAGTCAGTTATGGGGGAGCAGGGATACAGGAAGACCACTTCAGACCATTGTGTTTTCGTTCAGAAATTTTCTAACGATGACTTTATCATCTTACTGTTATATGTAGATGATATGTTGATAGTTGGCAGGAATCAATCGATGATTGATAATTTGAAGCAGAAACTGAGTAAGTCTTTTGAGATGAAAGACTTGGGGCCAACTAAACAGATTCTTGGCATCAGGATCGGCCGTGATCGGAAAGCTAGGAGATTATACTTGTCACAGGAGGAGTACATCGAGAAGGTACTTCAGAGATTCCAGATGGACAAGGCTAAAGCGGTTAGCACTCCTCTTGCTACCCACTTTAGATTGAGTACGAGACAGAGTCCCTCTACTGAGTCAGAGAATGAGGAAATGAAACAGGTTCCATACACCTCAGCAGTGGGAAGTCTTATGTATGCCATGGTGTGCACGAGGCCAGACTTAGCACACGCAGTTGGATTGGTCAGCCGGTTTATGTCAAACCCAGGACGGGAACACTGGAATGCGATCAAATGGATCATGCAGTATCTTCGAGGCACATCCAAGATGAGGTTATGTTTTGGAAGCAGCGACAAGCCAGTGTTGATAGGCTACACCGATTCAGATATGGCAGGAGATGTGGATACCCGAAAGTCTACTTCGGGGTATCTGATTACTCTCTCAGGAGGAGCTGTGGCATGGCAGTCGAGGTTGCAGAGGTGTGTTGCACTTTCTACAACAGAGGCAGAATTCATTGCAGTTACAGAAGCTTGCAAGGAATTGCTGTGGATGAAGACATTCGTCCAAGAATTGGGTTTCAAGCAGGAGAAGTACATTTTATACTGTGATAGTCAGAGTGCTATCTATCTCAGTAAAAATTCCACATTTCATTCGAGGTCAAAACATATCGATGTGAGGTATCACTGGATACGGGACGTCCTGAGCTCAAGGCTGTTAGAACTCAGGAAAATTCACACCGACGACAACGGTGCCGATATGTTCACGAAGGTTTTACCGAAGGAGAAGCTTGAAATATGTCGTGCCATAGCCGGAATGACAAAACTCTCCACATAGTCAGAGTGGGGAGATTCAGAGAACTATGATTGGCTTGATCCCAACTCAGGGTACGTAGGCAGTCATACAGATGCAGCCAGGGGAGGATCCTTTGGAGGATCCGGATTTGGATGATTGATGGTCGGCTCAGATTTTGGGAAATCTTCACCGATGGGGAGATTTGTTGGAAGACAGCATGAAGCAGCTAGCAAGCACAAGCACCGAAAGCATGCTGCCAGCTGCTTCATGCAAGATCTGCAAGTTGGCAAAGTTGCCAACTGCCCAAACCGCGTGTTACTGTAGCACGAGGTTTGGCACTTTAAAAAGGAGCTCCCAGGACCATTGTAAGGCATCCCTAAATGTGAGAAAGTGTAGTGAGAGTGATTGGTGAGAGTTTTTTGTAAAGCTTGTATTGGAAGCTTTGTAATTCTTTTGTGGGTATATATAAAAGAAGAGTTTTCTCTCAAATTATCCTCTATTATTGTGTGTTTAATCACAACAAGAACTTATGGTACAATGATGCTTGAAATAATAACAGATACTTTGGTTTTTCTTTGGTTCAACAAACTCGATTGCCTTGGAAATATTATCGAGAGATTTCAAATAATTTTATTATTGAAGAAACACTTTTCCATTATTGTATTTTATACACAGTATCTTACTCTTATCCCAGAGGCTCGAGCCAAGCAACAAAACTCGTACCTGCAGCCTTTGATACTGTTCAAAGATCTACTGTTTTAGGATGAATTTAATTAATTTACAGAAAAGCACATCAGCTGAAAGCCAACCAAAATTTTCCCAAAACTCATCTTCTACAAGATAATGCTTGCCATCTAATTAGGTTCCGCGTTACTGTGCAAAAATATATACACACAAGTTGAAGTTGAAATTCAAATTCAAAATTCATTGTTAGCCTTATTCATGATAATGAAACTGTACAATGTGATTAATTTATGAAAAATTTGTACAACTTTACAAAGCAATTTGAAAATAAGTTGATTCGGTTTCAGCCAAAGTTGACAAATAAGATAGAACTTTCATTCTCAAACTTCCGGTTACCGAAAATTAAAAAATAAATAATGAACTAAACAAATGGATTTCTTTTGATCATATGATAAACTAAACAAATCCGATCTCAAATGCAAAATTAAACATCCGGGTACCAACAACAATGATTAAAAGAAAACCAATTAGAAAACTCTCTAGAAAACTGAAGCCACATGAAGGCGAATCTGCTCGCTAGCTTTTATATCATAATTTTCACTATATAGCTTATTATATTACTTGATCACAAATCCACAAATATTACTGAGTTAAGTATCTGCTAATGTGCAAGTTCTGAAGGAATCTTGAAGTATGTCCTGATTCAGATGATGACCTGCGAGCGAAATTAAAGACAAACGAATAAAAAATGAGGGCAGATGAGGAGGGAATGAGCTCAAACAATTTTTTTAGGAGTTACCTATTAGAGGATTACCTATAAATACTATCTTGTTCACCTGGTTCTCTTCGGTTCTCCATTTTCGAGCTGGAACAATCTCATAAATCTCCCTTACAGCCTACCAAATGTTTAAGAAATTTGGATGCAGTGAGGCCAGTGATTACGAACAAAGAGAAGTTTGCATACAATGACATAAAAATAATAACAATAAAAAGACTGCAATACCCATTGAGAAATTTTTAAAATCACAACCCCTTCCAATCCATATTTAATAGCAGTAAGGTAACCGCTAACAATAGAACTTTGATTTGCATTTAAAGAGTTCTCTGTTTGAAATTATTCTTCTCGTCTTGTTGCCAGGTTTTTAATATTCTTTAAAAGATAAACTTACAAGACAATTAAGCACTAATAAAACACGAGAGAGAGTAAAACAGCAAGGCGTCAGAGACCCCAAAAAAAAAAAAACATTGTCTTATTCAAAATCAAAAGCATGTAATCTTTTCATGTAATAATCGTTGCAAAAGGCTACCTGCAAAGTATGCAGTTGATCGGAGTTTTCAACAGTTAAAACCCCTTTGCATCGGTACACATCCATGCCATTTTTCTTATCCCAAAGAATCTCCTCAAGCCATAGGCGAACCTAGAAAAAACATAAATGCAGGCATGATAAAAAAAAATCTGCATTTTATACAAATAAACAATGCACTTTATCTAGAGAGAGATGTTCCAATATAATGAAAAACTACCCAAACAGAGCATGTAGTTATACTGTTGTGAAACTACAAGTCATATTGGCAAAAAGGATGTGGTTTATTTAACTGATCAGTTGGAAGACATAATCCAAATAATCATCAGTATATACTATTTTCTATTGGGACTACCTAATGATGGGGAGCATCAATTAAGTAGAGCATGAGTTTAACTACCTTATCAAGATTAACAGTCTGTGGTTCACAAATGGATAAAGTTCGCACATCACTGTCATGAAGATTCTCAGAAGTTATCGACTGGTGTTCTTCCAACAGTGCTTCTAGACGAGTGACATGCTGTATGCCAATAGGGGAAAAAAATTAACACCAGTTCAAATATAGGTCAGTATAAATTGCTAAAATGCACCCATAACGGTGAAAAAGAGTTTTATAGGATTAACTGTAGCATCATATGCCCGACAGTTCAATACTTCAGACAAGTCAACTTGACATCGAACTGAGCGGATGATATGGGTGAGGGAGTTAATTTCATGTATTTCCTTCTCCAATTCATCAAGAGCATCTCCAGATCCCTCTGAAGAAACTAAGTCAACCTTGTTAAGAATTACAACATCCTACAAGAATAAGTTACATCCATAAGCCTCTGACATTCTCAACTTATCCAATCTGCACTACATCCAACAAAATATCCAAATAAAAAAGAAAAAAGCGCACACCGTTTCAGAATATACAAAAGCTATTGTGCAACTATATCATTCATGACTCATGAGAGTATAATGATGTAATACTTACTGCAAACGCAATTTGATGAATTGATTCAGGATATGAAGACAAGTGACGATACTTTTCAATCTGGAAAAGAAGGTTTTTGGCATCCACAACCTATTAAAGAAGCAACTTATTTAGTAAAAGGTATCAAGGTAAAAGAAGTGGTAACTCGGGATATATGATATGCATCATTTGAATAATAAAGCACAATCCCGAGAAAACAACAATGTGAAATGTAATCCATATAGTCAAATAATTTTGAATTGTTGGATCCAAGACAGGCGGCAGGCTTACAGTGATAATAGAATCAAGCCTGACAGCCGATTCCAGTTGGTCATCCAACCAAAGAACAGATGCCAGAGGAGCAGGATTCGCTAACCCAGTGGTCTCAAGCAAAATATGATCAAGTCTACAGGTCACAAGACAACAATTCACCTCATTAATTTCTGAAACTAACATATTCATTGTAAATTTCAATGGTCATACAGAGTGCAGGTGTTACCTTTCTTTTCGCTGGACAAGTTGCTCGAGTGCTTGAACTAAACTATGTTTCACAGTGCAACAAATGCACCCATTAGCCAACTCAACCCACTCTTCAACAAGCGCACCGCCTTCTCCTTCATTTATCATCGCCCTCTCCACCCCAATCTCTTCGCCAAACTCATTCAATATGACAGCAATCCTCTTTCCATGTTTCGCATTCAAGATGTAATTAACAAGCTGAAATTCATAACCCCATTTATAAGTTTACAATTCAGCAAAAATAAAAATAATAATTAAAAAAAAAAACAATCCTTCATAAATTACGTGTATTAATACT
>SKCR01047641.1:0-52582 GCA_019454045.1 Zanthoxylum bungeanum | reverse complement strand
CATCATCAACCAATCAGGAAGTGCCACGTGTCGCAATAATACGGTGCCGACAGTCTCTTTCCCCATGTGTCGCCACGTCACCGCCACGTCAGCATCAATCATTGAGTATCTAATCATTATCTGACACGTGGCGGATAAGAATCTCATCGACCAATCAGAAGCCGCCACGTGTCACAATAATTGAAGCCCAACCATTCGCCACGTGTCACCTGATCCAGAATCTGCAACCGACGAACCAGAGAGTGCCACGTCGACAAAATCTGGCGTCGCGACGCTGGAACCCCACCGAGGCCTATAAATAGAGCTTCAAATTTCAGTTTTAGATGTACCATTCTCTCTCATTTCTTTGTTGTAAATATGGAGTTTCTCTCTCTAGTGTTTTTAATTAAGTTTTGTAATAATAGTAATTTACTTTTTACAGTTTTTACTATTCACCATGAGGAGGTAACTTCCCCAGCTAGGGTGAAAGGACAAATATTAATTTTGGTTGGTCGGTTGGTAATTTAATTTTGGTTCCGCCTTTATGGCTGGTTTATGGACAAATATTACCGCCTTAATGGCTGGTTGGACTTAATTTGACTTAATCAGGATATCGCCAGATTGGTCGGTTGGTAATATTATCACAAGTTTAAATATTATTTTATGGGAGATATCTAAATTAGTAGTAGTAAAAGTAATTCCTTTTACTTTATCATTTTATTTTATTGTAATTTACTTTTCAGTATTTACTTTACCGCATTTTTACTTCATGTATTTTATTTTCAAGTTTTTACCAGCCCTAGTTATGTGTTGTAACTAAATAAGTTATCTAGGGTTGTGATGAATTCTAATATCACCGGTTTATAAGGGGTTAGATTATAGTTTGGGTAATATAAAGATTTATTTATTGAGTCTTAATCTTAATACTTTTTAATTAACTGGTCATTAATAAATTGATCAGGTAAACTTAAAATGAACTAGACATAAGGATTTTAAGTTTAAGACCTTAGACTCAATAGCCCACGATCTTCCTTTAGGATAGATAACCCTTTAATAGATTTCCTTACAATATAGGAATATACCTGTCGGGCGGGGGTAGCCTTAATTGGAACTTAATCTTAATGAATCTAGGTAATTTGGTTGACATAGACATATGGTTCAATTGGATTATACCAGGTATTTGTAATTGACCATCGGAAGAGGCTTTTACATAATTTAGTGTTACAGGTTAATAAATCAATATATTACCCAACTTTAAGATAACCACTTCATCTTTAAAATGATATTGGAAGAAATCACAACCCTAGATAATTTTTAATATTGAATTTTCTTAAAACCTATTTTCGACAATTTTATTTACTTGTTTTTAAATTTAGAATCGTCACCATTTCAAATCAATCAATCAACCTGTTAGAAACTAGTAATCATTTGACCTCATAAAATTAATAGATTAGATATTAAGTTCTCGTGGGATCGATATTTTTATATTACTTGAACGATACTGACCGGCGTAAACACACACGTATAACGCAAGCGCACATATCATTCAAGTAGTATAAAAATATCGATCCCACGAGGACTTAATTCCTACTGTTGTTATTAATTATTGAATCTATTTATTTACAAATATCTAATTGAGGGTGAAGAGAATGATTGTTTGATTGGTTGAAAGTGGTTTTACAAAATAAATAAATAAATAAAAAGACAAAAGAAAATAATAAGGAAAATAACAAAAGACACAAAGATCTAGGGTTGTGAATCCTTCTAATATCTTTTAAAAGATGAAGTGATTATTTTATGTTTGTGTAATAAATCAGTTTACTAACCTGGAATACTAAATTATGCAAAAGCCTCTATCGATGGTCAGACGCAAATACCCAGTTTAACCCAATTGAACCATATGTCTATGTCAACCAAATTATCTGGATTCATTAAGTTTAAGTTCCAATTATGGCAACCCCCGCCCGACAGGTATATTCCTATCCTGTAAGGAAATCTATTAAAGGGTTATCTATCCTCAAGGAAGATCGTGGACTATTAAGTCTAAGGCTGAAACCTAAAATCCCTATGTCTAGTTCATTTTAGATTTACCACATCAATCTTATTGGTGATCAGACAACAAGAAGCATTAAGCTAAAGACTTAATAAGTAAACCTTTAAATTACCCAAACTATAAAATAACCCCTTATAAACCGGTGATATTAGAATTCATCACAACCCTAGATAACTAACACATAACTAGGGCTAGTAAAAACTTAAAAGTAAAAGACATAAATAAAAATACTGAAAAGTAAAAGACATAAAGTAAAACTGTAAAATAAAATAAAATGCTAAGGTAAAATGAATTACTTTTACTACTACTAATTTAGATATCTCCCATAAAATAATATATAAACTTGTGATTCTTTTTCCAACCAGTCATATAGGCGGTATCCTGATTAAGTCAAATTAAGTCCAACCAGCCATAAAGGCGGAATCAAAATTAAATTACCAACCGACCAATCTGGCGGTATCCTTGATTAGTCAGGTTTAAACCAGATTAAAATGAATTACCAACCGACCAATCTGGCGGTATCCTTTTTAAGTCAATATTTTAAATAGTGAATATATTATTTTTAATGGAGATTAATCTAAATAGTAACAATAAAAAAATTACCTTTCACCCTAACTGGGGAAGTTACCTCATCATGGTAAATATTAAAAACTGTAAAAAGTAAAAAAGTAAATTACTATATTAACAAAACGTAATTAAAATTATTTACAAAACTAAAAACTAAAAAAAACTAACAACTAAAAGAAACTAGAGAGAGAAACTCTCTCTTTACAGAGAATAGAAGAGAGAGAGTGGTACATTCAATTCTGAAATCTCGAGCTCAATTTATAGGCCTCGGTAGGCTTCCAGCGTCGCGACGCTGCGACGCCAGGGCCCTCAGCGTCGCTACACCAGCTTTTGTCGACGTGGCACGCTCTGGTCGGCGATTTGAAGATTCTGGATAAGCTGATAAGGTGACACGTTGCAGGGTGGTTGGCTTTCAATTATTGTGACACGTGGCGGCTTCTGATTGGTTGCTGAGATTCTTATCCGCCACGTGTCAGATAAGGATTAGATACTCAATGATTGATGCTGACGTGGTGGTGACGTGGAGGTGACGTGGCGACACGTGGGAAAGAGACTGTCAGCACCGTAGGATTGCGACACGTGGCACTTCCTGATTGGCTGATGATGATGTGGCACGACACGTGGCAATGTTGACTTGTTGACTTGCTGACGTGGCTGATGACATGGAGACACGTTGGATGCCACGTGGCACATGTGGCGATGATGACTGTCGACACTGTAGGATGTTGACACGTGGCACGGCGCATGTTAGCAGATCGGCTGTGATGGTGACACGTGGCACGGCGCACGTTAGCAAAGTCAAACTTTTCTCAGATTCTGATTTGTGGACCTGGTGCACGTTAGGCGTCGCGACGTTGAAGGTCTTGGCGTCGCGACGCGCGAATTTACCAAAATGTCATTTTTATCCAATTTTCACTGTTTTGGCCCAAATCACCTCCAGAATGTCCTGAAACTTTATTTATCTACAAAATAACACAAAATACATCAAAATATTCATAAAACTCAAGAAACTATACAAAATATTAGGTTAAATGAGTGGGAAATAGTGATATAAATACCACTCATCACGTGCGCTTGCGTTATACGTGTGTGTTTACGCCGGTCAATGTGCAACCCTCCAAAGGGTTGTACCCCTCCTATGCACCCCTTGGAGCATAAGACCATGTTACACATAAATGGAGGACATGTCTCTATGGGGTACCATCCAATGGACATGTCTCTCCTCCATCCAAACAAATATATTTGAAAATTGAAGAATTTACAACAATTTTTGAATAAAAATAAAAAATAAAATATGATATACAAAACTTAAAACTTACCGAATTCCCTCAAAAACACTTTATAGTGACCAGAGAATTACAATAAATATTTGATCATTGATCACTCATTTAATCTTATAATTAATTTTGTTTAAATGTCTTGTCTTTTATTACTCTACCAACGGATTCTAACTCAAATTAAGAGAATGGTTAAAATTTTAAATCAAAAAAAAAGGAGAAGAATTTATAAATTTAAAACTTAATTTGTGAATAAAAAAAATAAAAAAAATATGATATACAAAACTTAAAACTTACCGAATTCCCTCAATATTTGGCCGGGTGACTTTCAAGTAATTTTTTAACTCACCACGTATGTTTGAATCATAGGGGAAATAGGAGTTAAAAAATTTATTTAGATTTTGTCATCCCTATATTTTCAAAGGAAAACTTTAAACGGTGTTTGAACAAAATTAACACCAGAACCAAAATATTTTCATAAGTTTTTGTTGAAACTCATTAATTGCATCATTTTTGTCCGCTTGTGAGGGAATGTTTGAGTAGATGAAGACTTCCAAGTATAAGTAATCATTGAATGACTTTTGTGTTTTCCCCATTCTTGTTCGATGACCATCTCTAAAACTTGATGCACAATCTCAGTCACACTACATATGAGTTGCAATACAGAAATTAAAAATTGCTTATTCTTTCGGCATCTTCAAGAATAATTGAACCCTCTGACAAGTTTACGACGAGACTTTGAATTATCTTTTCTTCTAATGGCTTTTCTTTCTCACCAAACTCTCACAGCCATCGCAGTTTGCCTCTATATGTTTCTTAGCATTAGCTTGAAAATCCTCCATTGGGCCTTTTGGTACGAGACAATATTAGACCACTTAAATTGATAAACATTATCCTCCTCCTCATGAACCGCATCAACATCAAACATCCAATGTCTACCTAATAAAAGGTAATACACATGATCAATATTAACAACATCACACCAACTATTGATTTTGACACAAAATTCTCACTTAAGTATGTTAGAGTATATGCCCTAAAACCAGTTATGGTTTAAGGCATAATAATTGTAATACAATTTATTGTTAATTAATAAAAAGACATTTGTTATCTATACATTATTACATCCATATTTTATGTGTATGCCCCGAGACATTATGTCAGATGAATATTGTTAATCCAAAAGATGTTTGCGATTATGAGAGTCAATGATATTTATATATGTCTTAAATTAAATTCTTGATAAAATATGATTGTTATACAGGACAATGATATATCACTTGACCAATATTGTTGTGTGTCGCCTAGATTGACATATGATGTTAATAGAATGGATGATGAGTCTCATATTATAAGGACACAGACAATAGATATTTCATTGGTAGAATGAAATATCGAACACAACCACAATAACGTAAGATCACATGGTAATGTTATCTAAGGTCATTGATCTTCGTAATAATACATTAGTGTTGTCATATCCTACTGACCTGGGATCATATGATGACTTGTGAAATAATACTCTTGGTTCACTAGTATATCCTCATTCGACTATCCACGTCCTTTGAATAAATGTTAGATGGCCTTGAGCGATTGACGTACGAAGTCTCGTATACTTCAAGATGAGATTCGATAGATTTGATAATAAAATTTAGAGATATCAAGGAAACTCAAAGTTGTGGATATAAGTCTTTGGGCAAAACAGTCGATATCTTAGAGATATCAAATCCACAAGATAGAGTTTAAAGATATATCGAGTATAAAGATTTGACCTTATCATGATTCCAGACTCGATAAGAAACATAAATATCGGAAGAAATGAGATGACATGCTCAAAGTGTATTCTAACAAGTTCATATGTTTTCCTACTTCATTCATCGACTAGGGGCCATGACTTGCTGCTAGGCGATTACCTATGGTCTGTGGAATATCATAGAGATAAAATATTAAAGAGTTTATATTATTCCACTGCTACTCGATAATGAACCTAAGACGGTCGCATAATATAGTTCTCGTCTATGTTACAAATTCGAGGATGTTTATTAAAAGTTAATAAATGATTATTTTGGTGTTTCCTAATTAGATTAGGATATTCGAGATATTTTAGAAATATTAATTTGATTAATAAATTCGAAATATAAAATTAGATTTAATTATTTAAATAGATATTTGATATTTATATTAAATAAATTAAATTTAATTAAATGTGACTTTAATTAATTATTAATTAAAAGTAAGTAAGTAAATTAATTAATTAATAGTTAATTGATTATTGGGCCAAAATAGTATTTAATCCATTGGGCTTTAATTTATTGGGTTAGCACCCAAATTAGTTAGAGTTCTAATTAAGATTAAATAGAGAAGTCTTTATTTAATTAGGATTTCTAATTTGATTAAGTATTCTAATTTATTTTGGAAAGCATCTTCAAGAGACCAAATTTGATTTGGAGAGATATTGAATTGTCCTTATTGTATTATGATATAATTAAAACAAATCCAATGCTTATTATATATATGTTCACGTTGAAATCAAGAATATATAGATATACATAAGCAAATTGAAGAATCCTAAAGAATTCAACATCCTAGAAAAGAAAAGAGGTTTGTTTGACACAAGAAGCTTTTATATGATCAAAACTGGTTTCTAGAAACGAAGGATGAGTATGAATCTTTGATTAAAAATGGAACCTAGTCTCTCGTACAAGATACTTGAGAACACAAAAGTAGTTGGAAATAAATGGGTGTATGGAATCAAATACAATAAAATGATGTCAATAATGCCTTCTTAAATGATGTGTCAACCCTGAAGGCTTTGTTAATTCACACTCTAATTAGTACAATCTTAAAACTTCATAGATAAGTTAAATGACCATTGACCATGGCCTCTAAGAGAGTGTTAAGATATTTAAAAGGAAACTTAAGATCATGGTTTGAGAGATGAAATTTTCAGTTTTACTAATGTTGATTGGGCATTTGATATTGATGATTTACTACATTTATCAACCAAATCAAGTGCTAAGAGTGGAATATAGAGCTCTTGCATCAACAATTACAACCCAACAACTTTTTCCTTGCTCACAAAGTTCATTTAAAAAAAAAAAAAAAAAAAAAAAACAATGACATTAGAGTTTAGAAAGCATGAATGTGTTTATATCAATCACCGAATATAGTTTGGTATTCAAAACTTAGTTTCATGCTAAACACAAGATTTTCTTGGGGGAAAAGTAGAGTTCAAATTGAGATAAATTTCTTATAATATCAAAGCATCTGCAATTGGGCAGCCTAATTTGTTAAATATACCAAATTTTGTTGTTAATGGCTAGCAATGGAGCCGAATTAAGACTGGACTAGCCATGTACCTATGGGTGGATGGCCCCAAAAGACCAAAGAGGATCGTATTCGAATCCGAAATCTTTCATTATTGATAAAAAAAAAATTATGTTTGTATTCTTATCTAAAACTGACCATGAATGTAGATATATATATCCAACCGAAAAAGACACAAATTAATTTTTTTTTTTTTAAATAATAAACATTTACTAACTGATATTAGATATTTAAAAAATTTAAAAAATTATTTATTTATTTATTATAAGAAAAATTATTTTAATCATTATCGTTATTAATATTTTTTATTTTTTATTCCTTGATAATATTAAAATCCATAATTATTCAATATCTATTTCGAATACTTAATTTTATATTCAAAACATATGCATTATCTATTAAGTTTAAGATAATTTTTAAGTCTGATATCGAAAATACGATATCAAATTGCCATCTGGCCCTCGTAGAATTTTAAAAATTTCCACTTTTAAATTTTAAGTTTTAATTTTAATATTTTTATAATTTGACTCAACTTATTATTATTTAGCCCTTAAATTTTCATATCTAGTTCCACCCATGTAGGTAGCTTGTATAAAATTTTAAAAATTGCAAATGATGCTTTGCCCAAGAAGAGTCGCAACGGACTTGGTCGAGCTTTTTAGAAAATGAATTTTTATTTTTATTTTTGAAAAAAAATTAATTATTTTTTGAGTTTTTTAATACTTAAAAATTAAAAGAATTAAAAATTTCAAAATGGCCAAACTGCGCCATTTCATTCTGCCCTAAAAAAATATAACACTGCTTTTAACATCATGCAAAGGAAAATGATACACTCACTAACAATCTCACAAACAAATTTACAAACCCTCTCACTGTAGCTACAGTGAGAGGGTTTGTAAATTTGTTTGTGAGATTGTTAGTGAGTGTATCACCATTCTCATGCAAAGGAAAATGATACACTCACTAACAATCTCACAAACAAATTTACAAACTCTCTCACGGTAGCTACAGTGATCTACAAATTCTCTTTCCTCATTGCAAAAGGGAGGATGAAACAAAGTCTAATTTAAGTGGCCGATAGACTTGACTGAGTGGTATCTATCTGAGTTCGAATCTTCAGAAAATAAAAGATTAAAAAAAAAAAAAAGTTTCACCCACCCTTA
The DNA here is from genome assembly GCA_019454045.1 of Zanthoxylum bungeanum. NCBI lineage: Eukaryota > Viridiplantae > Streptophyta > Magnoliopsida > Sapindales > Rutaceae > Zanthoxylum > Zanthoxylum bungeanum. The sequence goes on along the minus strand of SKCR01047641.1, from coordinate 44,216 downwards.
TATCAAAAAAGAGAGAAGACTAATTTAAGCTTCTTTTAAAAAAAAAAAAACAAAAACAAAATACATAACAAAAAATAATGAATAATATATCATCACAAATAATGTAAATACAAGGTCATTTCAGCTCGAATCTGGTTAACTTAATCGCAAATCAATAGTAAATTTATGAATAAATAACTTGAGCGATTTGTGATTAATCAGAAATTAATTAGAAATGGTAAAGTTGATATTTCATATGACTGGAAATAAAAAAATACAAAGTTTATCTCTCATGATTTTTCAAAAATCATTAAAAATCATTCATTTATGATAAAAATGTTAAGTAATTTAAGAGTTGTTAGTTAAATCAACATAAATAGGGATAATTTTGATAAAATTAGAAAACATTGTCCTTATTTATGAAAATGTAATGAATAAAAAATATTGGTGTTATTATTCCGGTAATGATTATTTTAAATTGATATATATTATCACTCTTTTTAATCATTTCGAATGGAGTAATTATCTCTTTCACACAAAATCATTAATCAAACTCAAAAAGATTAAAAAATAATATTAGACGAATTTTGGAAATCGAAATTGATCGTTTAATCAGTGCAAATCTCTAAAAAATCGGTGTCGGTTTAAAGTGATCAAAATCGGTCGAATCGAATCACTCAATTAACAATTTACGATTAAACGGTGAATAATCCTGCATAAATAGCATTAGCTTAGAATACAACTTTTAGGATATACTCTAAAACAAGCCTAATTATAAGAAAGCCTAACAATATAAAATTCATCGCACTACATATTCTCGAACTAATAGAAAGTAGAGTTTGACTAGAAAATTACTGAATAAATCAAATGAATTACGGAACGACCTGGTCTTCCCACCTCTAGTGTTGGTGAATATAATTTCATGAATAAAAGCTAAATAATGCAAAATAAGGAACACAATATAAGACTTTTATATCAACCTATATACAAACTATTAGAAGTAAAAATCGGTAAATTTATTAGAATGGTACTAACATTCATGAAGTACCCATAGAGCTTCATTGCTTGCAGCCTCCACCTTCAGTATTAGATCTACCAATTAAAACATAATAAATCATTTGTATGTTGATACAAAACCCTTATTCTAGTATAAAACATAAGAAAACAACATAAAAATACCAATATGGATTAATATTTAACAATCACCATATAAAGGTGAAGCTCAAAGACAAGATTTGAGTAATCGAAATAAAACAAAAACAAAAGAGAAATTTAAAATACCAGAAGAGAGGAGAAAAAAAAATATGTGAAAAGAAGAGAGGAGAAAAGAGAGAGAATAACACACAATCACACATATATATATATATATAAAGTGAAGAGGGAAAAACAATTATTTTTCATTTAAAAGATCATCAAATAAACCTCAATCACCAGTAAATTTATTTGGTTAATTAAGAACCAAAGAAAACTTAGTAGTAGATAGATAAATCACAGAGTTTATATGGTTCGGCGGAGACTGACTCCTACCTACGTTCGTGGTAAAAAATGAGGTATTTTATTACTGCTCGAGGTCAAGACCGATCCGAGCTACAATGGAGAAATGAACTCAAAGTGATAAAATGAAGAAAACGATTTCTCGCGCGGCGGAAGTGTGTTAAGCACCGCGATTGACCTTGAAAATATTTTATGCATTTTCTCTTTCTCAGCTGAAACTGTCCAGCCATTTAGGACTTGTTTTTCTTTTGTTTTTGACTAATTTTCCAGCCCCATAACTGTTGGGGTTTTGACGCGGGCGCAGCGGAAGCTCGCGATTCGGGTGAAATCATAATTTTAAAATTTTTTAAATTACCGAATAAATTATTCAATATCCAATATAAATAATTCATTCATATTTCACCTAAACATATTTATTCGATATCAAATAACGACATAAATAGTTAAGAAACATCGCGAAACTTTTACGAAAATATTTTTCCGCAAAATGGCATAAAATACGTTTTTGACCGAATCGACCACCCAATGTACATGAGGGCTGCCATGTCAGCCCTAACAGTACTAGGGCAGTTCATGGGCTGCCCGAACAGTGACCAATTCACTGTTTGGGCAGCCGTCACTCGATTGTCTCAAAAGTCACCCGGTAACGATGTTTTTCGCCGTTTTCGTATATTTCAACTCCGAAATAATTTTAGGCAATTGTGCCAACACCCAAAACACATCCAATACATTTATATGACATAACTTTCATCACAATAAACCCAATTTTTCAAGATCTGATTTTGTAACAAAAATTATCATTTTTCATGCTATAAATCTAATTTTCTCAACATTAATCATATTAATCACAATACCAATCCAAGCCACCACTAATGAAGCACCCAAGAATAATTATAGGCATTACAAGAGTGGTCATAACACTCTAGAATGACAACATATCATCAAATAATCAAATTGAATAAATATTACAATAATATCATTCAATACTACTTCTCACATGCACCAAGCCTCCTAATCCATCTTCCAAATCAAAAACACTCAAATTCTAAAGAAAGGAAGAAACCCTAGAATGTCTCTAGATGCTCAAGAACAAGAAACATGCTTTCTAAGCTTGGGGATATTGAAGATTACCTTTAATCTTTTAATTTTCTTAAGCTTTTCTTGATTTTCCTCACTTTTCCTTATTGGATCATCAAGTAAATTTGGAGTATTTTTGGAAGATGATGTTTTCGGCCAAGCTTAGCCAAGTTAGTGAAAAGAAAAATTTTTCCCTTTTTAAACAGCCATTGCCGACTTTTAGGGGTATTTTGGTCAATTTATAAATTTAATTCAATTAAATAAAATTAAGCTTTATGTTAGCAAATCAAATTTGCACATCTTAAGCTTAATTAAAACATGCAACATGTTACCAATAATAATTAAATATTTTTCATAACAATTATGAAAAAGAATATTATTTAATTATTCAAATATTTAACATTTAAATATCTAAATAATTAATTAATTTAATTATTATTATATATGTATTTTTATTTACATTAAATAACAAATACATATATTAATGGCATGTGTCAAAATATCATTTGACAATTAATTAATATGTATCAAATCAAATTTTGTATCAATATAAATACACATTAATTACGATTGACCAAAAAATGCCATTAAGCATGTGTCTTCGTTTAACCATTTAAACGATTCGAATTAACTCATTTAATTCAGTGAAGTATTATGAATAATCTATATTATTCATAACGTGTTGCCCAAGTGCTCAACGAGCACACTTCATATTGTGGGACTCTCTAAGTTTAGGTTTATCCGTCACGAAATCTAATTTCGTGTCCATAATTCACCCACTAATGAATTATGATGACCACAAATAATCTCTCTAAACTATGCAAGTCAAGGTCATTGCATATGTATAATCTCTCTGTCACACGCTATCCATATTATACCTAGGATATAGATAAGAACGTCAAATCCTTATGGTATAATATAGTCGACTTTTAAATTTACGATATCTAAATAACACTCGGAACTCGTTTCCGAAGTTATATCACGGTCATTGATTTACTAGATCGCAAACACGTGTAGGATATCTATGCCCTGTACACAGGACTGACAGATTCTATCTTGATACGCACTGGATATCATTAGCATCAGTCCACACCCAACGAACGGGCGGAGGTCTGATCTAAATAGATCGGTGACGTGACTGCCATCAAAGTGTGGAGGATAACTCATATATCCACTGTGGTATCTCAAGTCGAATGACCACTATGCTCGCTCAACTCGAGAAGATTCTTATTGTCGTTGGTGTACCATCTATTAGGAAATCTTCAGTGAGTCATTCAGTATTTATCAAATAAACACCTAAATGTCTATACGAGTCTCATGAGACTCATGGTTCATTGGGATAAACCATCGGACCAAGTCACGATATACGATACGTACTGGTCTCAGCGGATTTTACTAACCGACCCGTGTTAGTAAATCTTGACCATGAACTTTATTTAAGGATATACAACTTATAGTGATGCTTCCCAATGTCAATTACAAACTACGTTGTAACTGTGCAATACATTGTAAATCCTAGGGTCTTAGTCTAATATACATGAATCACTAAATCAGATTTAGTTTCAATCTAATCATTATTAGATATCTAATCGTAATTATATCGAATATGTATATAAAAGACAAGAGGTGCTACCATTAAATAAGTAATATTATGGAAAAATGCATTGTTTCGTATTCATGAATCGAACATAAATACGATCCGGATTGGCACTCTGAGCACCAACCCTAACAATTTCTCCCCATTGCTCTAGTGCTAATCCACGGTATCATATACACATCTAAATTTGTATCACATACTCATGGCCCTCAAGAGCTCACCTTGCACTCAAAAGGTAGGCAACACAAGTAAGACCGCTATAACAAATTGAGTTTGTCCAACAAACCCAATTGTTTCTTTTAACTATCATCATTCATATTTTGTAGAACCCAAGTTCTACATCAATAAGACTCAGATACGACATCAATATTGTGCTATAGCTACTGAGTTGTCTATGTATTTAGGGATCAAATCCAAATACTATGTAGACAACCGCAAACACAATACTAATATCAAAACTTCTAATCTATAAGGTCAATATGCAACTTCATAAGTCAATACTTCATAAGTTGCAACGAATTCCACTAATACAGTAGAATCAACAGTGACATTCCCACAACATCTTTTCTGACTCTATATGATGTAGACTGTCTAACGTCATAATTAGACTCAAAACTAATTTGATCATAATGGTTGCTGATTATATCTCCATGAATAAGAAACTTGTTCTTAATATCTCCAAGATAACGAATAACATGTTTCAAAACACATCTTATGGTCTACAGCGTATCAAAATAGCTCGTAACTATTACGATTAAATTGATATCTTTAATAACATATAATATAGTATTCGTTATGCCATCATATTATGATGCATAAGATTGATTAGACATTCTAATCAATTTCTCTTTCGATAAAGGAATCATCCTTTACGAAAGATGAATATTATATATAAAAGACATAATAACTGTCAAACAGTTATATTATCTGTCTTACAGATAGTTTTGATGTGTCCTTTATTAGATCATATATAATGCACGACTAATGGGAGTATCTCACAAGTCTCATGTTTTATATCATATATAAAAATTTATATCGAATATAACAAAGACTACTCTCACTGCTTTCACGGAGAAAATAAGACTTAAGTAAACTTTTTACCTCACAAACATCTCATTATTACATTTATAATGACAATGTCGTTAGGATATATAACACTAGAAAGAAATTTGTACGCTCTCTCTGACCCTATTATCAAATATGTATTCTCTATACTTTGATAAAATCAGACAATCTAACTGTATCAAAATTAGAGAACATAGATTTTCAGAAAGCTTATTTGAGTCTACAATAGGCTCTATAAGCTAGTATATCAAACTGTGATCTTAGCAGAATACAAACTCCAGGGTCATTCTAGAATGAACTTTTCAAACAAAGAAACCATAATGGATCTCTCATTCGAAGAAACCATTCATGAACGCCACTTTACATTCTTTAGCTAAAATACACAGTTTAATATCAACATTAACCAACATATCCTTAATTGTTCAATTAGTATGACTAGAGACAAGTTTCCTCATAATCTACAATAGATAGCTGAGTATAACTTTTCTCACAATCATAATATAAAGGTCAAACCTTTAACAAACTCACTTTGCTTTTGCTGCGCAAACAATTTGCACATTTTATGAACGATTCATAACGAAATCTCAATCAAGTTCTGAACTTAATCGTAGTAAGCTACGAAAAATCTTAGAAACTAGAAATATGCAACCATAAGTGAAGTCAGAAAACATATTCAAATAATATGCATGCAGTGGATTAGAAGTTTAATTCTAATAACAATATAGAATAAAGGAAAAACAAAAGCAGCAATTTCCATAATATTACACACTACGTTAGTTATGGATTTTCAACCCAGCAGTGTCTCTCACTACTTTACGTAGTACCGTAATCCCCAACGGAAATTAGGAATTCAATAATTAAATAGAATTCCATAGTGAGAAGTGGACCCATGAATATATTTCGACTCACAGCATTGGCACGATCTCGCCTATGTATATTCATTAGGTAGACAACTCATTGTCAATCACACTCACTGTGACTCCTAATTTTGGTCCTGACAGTTTCTCATTATGACAGCTTTGGCACGTTCACAAGGAGGTGTATCAAGGCTTCACTTGCCAATGACAAACTTAAGCTACCGATGTAGTCCTGACAGCTTTGGCACGTTCAGGATTTCCACTTTCACTTAAATTTATCTAGTATCAAATATACATTTGGCATTGATAAAATTATATCAACTACACCCTCACTGCTTTGACACTTTCTCGGATGCAGCCATAGAAAGATACCCATAAATCGTATTGACAAGACGGACCAAGAAACATGCATCCAATACATGTCACTTTACTGCCTTATTTAAGCGGGGATATTCCTCAAGAAAGCATTGCTCTACATCAAATGCACAATATAATCTAGATCAATTTCTAAACAATTCAATTCTACCTTAGAAAACATAACTTAAATTAACCATTAAATTTCGGTTACGTTTCCCGTTAGCGTAGAACTAAAAGTCAAGAAACATCTAAATTGCATGCATGTGCAAACATCAAAATTGGATTATATATCATATATCAAGCATGACAAATGTAATGGATGAAGGATCACACCTGCTCTAAAACCATTATTATTGGGGTTTTGAGGCGGCGCAACGGAAGTTCGCGGTTTGGGTGAAATCGTAATTTTAAAACTTTTTAAATTACCGAATAAATTATTGAATATCCAATATGAATAATTCATTCATATTTTACCTAAACATATTTATTCAATATCAAATAATGACATAAATATTTAAGAAACATCGCGAAACGTTTACGAAAACGTTTTTTCCTCAAAATGGCATAAAACGCGTTTTTGAACGAACCGACCACCCAATGCACTTGAGGGCTGCCCAGCTCAGTCGCAACAGTACTAGGGCAGTTCATGGGCTGCCCAAATAGTGACCAATTCACTGTTTAGGAAGCCATCTCCCGGTTGGCTCAAAAGTCACCCAGTAACGCCGTTTTTCACCGTTTTCGCATATTTCAACTCCGAAACAATTTCCGGAAATTGTTCCAACACCCAAAACATATCCAATACATTTATATGACATAATTTTCATCACAATAAATCTAGTTTTTCCAGATCTGATTTTGTAACAAAAATTATCATTTTTCATGCTATAAATCCAATTTTCTCAACATTAATCTTATTAATCACAACACCAATCCAAGCCACCACTAATGAAGCACCCAAGAATAATTTTATGCATTACAAGAGTGGTCATAACACTCTAGAATGACAACATATCATCAAATATTTAAATTGAACAAATATTACAATAATATCATTCAATACTACTTCACACATGCACCAAGCCTTCTAATCCATCTTCCAAATCAAAAACACCAAAATTCTAAAGAAAGGAAGAAACCCTAGAATGTCTCTAGATGCTCCAGAACAAGAAACATGTTTTCTAAGCTTGGGGATATTGAAGATTAATTACCTTTAATCTCTTAATTTCCTTAAGCTTTTCTTGATTTTCTTCAATTTTCCTTCTTGGATCATCAAGTAAATTTGGAGTGTTTTTGGAAGATGATGTTTTCGGCCAAGCTTAGCCAAGTTAGTGAAAATAAATTTTTTTTCCCTTTTTAAAAAGCCATTGCCGACTTTTACGGGTATTTTGGTCAATTTGTAAATTTGATTAAATAAAATAAAATTAAGCTTTATGTTAGCAAATCAAATTTGCACATCTTAAGCTTAATTAAAACATGCCACATGTTACCAATAATAATTAAACTTTTTTTCATAACAATTATGAAAAAGAATATTATTTAATTATTCAAATATTTAACATTTAAATATCTAAATAATTAGTTAATTTAATTATTATTATATATGTATTTTTATTTACATTAAATACATATATTAATGGCATGTGTCAAAGTCTCATTTGACAATTAATTAATATGTATCAAATCAAATTTTGTATCAAATATAAATACACATTAATTACGATCGACCAAAAAATACCTTAAACATATGTTTTCGTTTAACCGTTTAAACGATTCTAATTAACTCATTTAATCCAATGAAGTATTATGAATAATCTATATTATTCATAATGTGTTGCCCAAGTAATCAACGAGTACACTTCATATTGTAGGACTCTCTAAGTTTAGGTTTATCCATCACGAAATCCAATTCGTGTCCACAATTCACCCACTCATGAATTATGACGACCACGGATAATCTCGCTAAACTAAGCAAGTCAAGGTCATTGCATGCGTATAATCCCTCTGTCACATGCTATCTATATTATACCTGGGATATAGATAAGAACATCAAATCCTTATGGTATAATATAGTCAACTTTTAAATTGAGGATCTCTAAATAACACTCGGAACTAATTCCGAAATTATACCACGACCATGGATTTACTAGATCGCAAACACGTGTAGGATACTTATGTCATGTACACAGGACTGACAGATTCTATCTTGATACGCACTGGATATCATGAGCATCAGTCCACACCCAAAGAACATGCGGATGTCTGATCTAAATAGATCGGTGATGTGACTGCCATCAAAGTGTGAAGGATAACTCATATATCCACTGTGGTATCTCAAGTCGAAGGACCACTATGCTCGCTCAACTCGAGAATATTCCTATTGATGTTGGCGTACCATCTATTAGGAAATCTTCAGTGAGTCGTTCAGTATTTATCAAATAAACACCTACATGTCTATACGAGTCTCCCGAGACTCATGGTTCATTGGGATAAACCATCAGACTAAGTCACGATATACGACATGTACTGATCTCAACAGATTTTACTAACCGACCCGTGTTAGTAAATCTTGACCATGAACTTTATTTAAGGATATACAACTTATAGTGACGCTTCCCAATGTCAATTACAAACTACGTTGTAACTGTGCACTACATTGTAAATCCTAGGGTCTTTGTCTAATATACATATATCACTAAATCAGATTTAGTTTCAATCTAATCATAATTAGATATCTAATCGTAATTAGATCGAATTTGTATATAAAAGACAAGAGGTGCTACCATTAAATAAGTAATATTATGGAAAAAGACATTGTTCGTATTCATGAATCGGACATAAATACAATCCGGATTGGCACTCCGAGCACCAACCCTAACAGTAACAACAACATGAAATTGGACTGTTTTGTACATGTTATGCGCGCACAACATACACAAAAATAGCCTCTATTTTGCCTGAATGAGGGCAGCAATTTAGGTCCAATTAGTTTTAAACAAAACAGTCCTACAACGTCCACAAAATACCCCTTCGTGATCCCAAATTTTCTGGGAAAAATACAACACAAAAACAATCCCCAAATGCGAGTAACAAGAGGCGGTGGTGAGCAGATTTTCTGCTCACTGCCGTGAGTATATAAAGAAGAAAAAATTATTTTCAATTTGATCTCCAATGAGTCTTCTGTGCTATGGCTCGCAACCAATAAAAACAAGGGTGGGCTTGACTCACTAAATAAATCTTTAAACACTTTAGAGATCAAGATTATCATACACTTATATTTTTTTTTCTTATTCATTTTCCTTTCAACTCTTGAGAGAAAATTAAGAACAATGGTGGCTAGGGTTTTTCCAAGTGAGAGTTATCAAAAAGAAAATCATATTTCCTTTTTATACTTGGGGTTTAGGTTGTCAAAATTAAACAAAACACTTCCCCTTTTTTTTCTCAAAAATTCAGCCACCCTCTCTATTTTTGTAACATCCAAAAAATATTTAATGTCATAATCAAGACATTAATAAGTTACTAATTAAAAGGATGTAACTACTAATTTTGGTAATGAAAAGGTTTAAAACCAAATTTTAAATTTATTTATTTCTAAAATAATATATTAAATTATAAATTATAAATTAATAATTACAAACTTTTTAAGGTTCATTAAATGATTATCTCATAATCATTTACTTAATGAAAACTTTATATTAAATTTAACATAAAGTCTCATGTGTGACAAAATACATTATTAATCATATTAATAACCATAATATATGTGAGTATATAATTGGACTATCCAATTATATTTAATTTGCTACAGTATATCGAGCTAGCACGGGGACCAAATGGACCTACAGTTCCGAGTTCCAATAATCCCGAAATATTAATTAAACTCCTTAATTAAATATTCATATTATTAACTTTAGGTTATTCCACTAAAAACCTGAAGCTGCACTCTCGTTGCCGTAGATAATAATATAAGCCAAACTACATCAGTGTCCATCAATATAGTCATTACATACGGATTAACCATTCACGAGTAGCTCATAATTAGAGTTGGATCATAATGTATGTTATACTACTCTAATTATTTTTACCTTAAGTACAATGATTGTCTAATGAATGATTCATTCATAACCATGATGAATATTAATCTTTCTATTGTAATATAAAGACTTGAGCGCTCTAATTATTTAAGTACCAAATCAACCCTTAAAGAAGATACTCATCTACTTCTCGCAAGAAAGAATGAACTACATATCTATGTAAACGTCCTCAACTACACACCAAACCATATCTCCAAAGTACGTAGCTATTGGTCGAGATTGCTACACCAACCTCACCTTTATAATCAAAGGATATAGTCTGTCATGTAGGAGTTTGTAGTACAATCGGGATTCAGATCAATCCATATATGACCATCTAGTAGATTGAAATGAATTTCTTTATTAACAAATATTATAAGAATTCATTTCTATTTGGGTCCAATCCAATATGATCACATCATATACGATGCCTCTATTCTTAGAGTCAATTGTATTTAACTTTCACTTTGTCTATAAGTTTTTTCCTGATGCTTAAAGTTATATCAGACAATTTATTGACATTAAATGGACAATATTGCTTCACTAGATAACTTGTCTCTTTATAAATTGTTGGACATTATCACCAACTATCCTCAGAAGACATTCATGTATATCTACAACCACTGGTTCACATTTTTCATCTCTTTTACGTTTCCATTTCACACCACGAGTCTTTCCCCGTGTGTTTGCATTACCTAAAAACAAAGTATGTAGTAAATACAATGTAGATATTTTAACTACATAAGTTTAAAAAATCCTAACGTACCAAATTTTATTTCGGATTGTCTCGAATGAGATCCTTCTATATGTGAAGATTCCACTTGAGTTGCCATTGAATATATAAAAAATACAAGTAAACATAAGGATTAACATTTGGAATTTGTATAGAAACAACAAAATCATAATAAATGACGTAATACAATGTATTAAAAATATTCATATAAAAATATTTACCATATCAAAATGTTCATTCACTAGAATTATAACTTATGGAGTCTATGTCGTCGTCGTCATCATCTTCTTCTTCTTCTTCTTTAGACCTACAACCACTAAGTTTGTTCACATCATTTCTATCCACAGTTCCTGGATCTATATCAACCCTTACTAACGACATCTCCCCATCATCTGCATCAACCACACTATAATGCGAATAATCTACAAAACTAGGCTCTCCAATATCCTAATATGGTTCATTATCATCACATTTTTCTTTATCAAAAGTCATGTCATAGTAGTTACGAGGAATTATTTTAACTATTATTCGCCAATTAGAATCCAGTTGATCTAGCAAATAATACACTTACTCAACTTGGCTAGCCAACACAAATGGCTCATCGATTTATAAAAAACGTGTAATATTAATTATGATAACCTCATTCAGCTCATTGTTTATACCATTTTTCTCATCGTATACATCGTACCAATCACATTGAAAAAGTGTAATTTTTCTAGGACCGGGATATTCTAATTCAACAATGTCTCTTACTAATCCAATATAGTCTTTCTCTCTACTATTGACATCTCTTTCACAACCACGCCACTATTTTGTGTTTGTTAATGTAAGAGCAATCTCTTTATCATGTCAATGATAATTGATAATATTCATTGTATACTTACCTTATTCTCAAACCACTTTATAAATTCAACTTCTTCTTTATGATTATCATATTCATACTCCCTATTCATTTAAAATAAATAAATACTATCAATCCAATGTCTAATGCACTAATAAAAATTAATATTTTTAAGTTAATAAAATAACTTACTTTATGTAAGGTTGGACCTCCTCACAATTCCTCAAAATATATAAATGAGCTCGTTTCAAGTCTTGAAAATTTAATTCCTTAATGGCCCTTTTACTTAGTGGCTTTCTAGTCTTCATGAAGATCGAAAACTCTGATTGACATGTTTCACCACCATCATAGTTTCTATCTCTACGTGAAAATCTTATTTCCGCCCTACTCAAATATCTAGAGGAAAAAGTCATATACCCATCTGCTATACAACTCTCAGCTATTGATTCTTCCGGACGAGCTTTATTACGCACATAACCTTTAAATTTTCTCATTTCCTTATTTTAAAATAAACATAAAGTTTTGTAATTTATCCTGAATATGGAATATAAAGAAAATATATAGATCATAATAGAAATGCTTATACCTTTCCAAAGTAAACATCAATCTCTATTGTATAGGCCCAGCTACCATTGCTTCACTTGACAAATATATACACAAATGCACCATAATATCAAAAAAAGATATAGGGAATATTCGCTCAAGCTTGCAAAGGATCTTTACAATGTTGTATTCTAATCTTTCCAACACATCCACCCTTAAAGCCTTTGAGCATAATAGCTTGAAGAACATCCTCATTTCAACTAAAGGCTCGTAAACATCTTTCGGTAAGATTCCACGGAAAGTCAAGGCGATTAAATATTGCATAAATACATGAAAATCATGACTTTTCATGACAAAATCCTACCCAATCTGATTTACACATCGAGCAAAATTAGAATAGTATCCATCTGGAACTTTCAAACTAGCAAAGAAGTCACAAAATTTTCTATTTTCTTTCAAAGTCAATGCAAAAGTAGATGTTGGCATTTGTCATCTACCATTATTTTCAAAACGATGCAAATCTTTACGGATTCCTAACTCCTTTAAGTCAATACGAGAATTTACATTATCTTTATTTTTTCCAGCTACTCCCATTATTGTTCCCAAAATATTATCACAAATATTTTTCTCTACTTGACATCTAAGTTATGACATATTAAGAGCTTGCTCCAATAGGGCAATCGGAAAAATATATTTTTCTTTTTCCAATTATATATCAAAGAAGGGTCACTACATTTTCTTTTACCCTTGTCAAATTTTACATTAACACCACCTTTCAGTTGGTCAAGAATATCATCACCTGAGAGATGCTTAGGTGGAGAACGGTCATCAATTAACCCATTAAAAGATTTTTTTATCAAACCTCCACTTATGATCAGCTTCTAGAAATCTACAATGCCCTATGTAACAAAATTTACAACCATGTGTTAACCATTGAGAGCATGTATCAACATTGCAAGATGGACAAGCAAGGGCTCATTTAGTACTCCACCTAGATAAATTCGCATAAGCGGGAAAATCATTAATGGTCCATAATAATGCAACTCGTAATTTGCAATTACAAGCTGTATAAGAGTAATAAATTTCAAACCCAACATCCCACAACTCTTGAAATTCATCGATTAAAGGATCTAAATAAACATCAATATCATTTCCAGGAGCCTTTGGTGTTGGGGCGGACATGGAACTCCTAGGGTCGGATCGGTGTCTCGTATAGCGAAAGTGGGTCTAACCCATGGATATCGAGCATGGATGTATTTTTAAAATATTTTAATGAAATACCATATTCCATTACGAGTGTTTAGGGAAAAATCGGGGTCCAGAAAAACCAAAACATGAGAAAATCGAAAAAAACATGCATCGCCCGGGACTAGCAGACTACACAGCAACATAACTATTGTGTGTTGTTGCTTTTATATATATATATATATATATATATATATATATATATATATATATTCAAAAAATCTTAAACGCTCTTTAAAATCACCAAAAATAATTTTAATTTCAAAACCAACCACAACTCATGTTATACAACAACACACACACACACACATATATATATATATATATATATACATTTCTTTAAATCAAAATAAAAACTAAAATAGAATTTCATAATAAAATGACTCATGAATAATTCTAGGTCACCCACATGTGGTCAAGTGATTCAAGAATGGTAGCCCTAACTCCAAGCTATTATCTAGAGTTCCAAACTCTAATTTTATATCTATGTCTAACATAAATATTTTGACTCAATTACAAGCATATTGTGATTATACTTTCAAAGTATCCTAACACAATTAATTAGTCTAATTTCAATATCAAGCTATGTTATTATGTATCTAATACATAATTCATCACTATATGTCTCACTAATGAAAAATATAGCTTTAGAAAAGATCAAACTTACCTAACAAGTTTGATTCAAAGATCCAATCTACTTGTCCTTGTTGAAATATTGTGGAGAAATTCCAAAGTTAGCAAGCTTGACTGCAAGATCCAATCTTGATTCCAATACTAGTAAGCTTCACTCCAAGATCCAATATTGATTTCTCCTAGTTGAAATGTTGTAGAGATCTTCCAAAACTTCTCTAATCATTTCTCTACCTTAGGCTAATTCCTCTAACTCTTGCTTGTTTTTATTTTTCTCAAACTTGATTAAACCTTGCTCAAGCTTGCTATTTATAGCAAGACTTAAACAGTTTTTAATTAATAAAAGTTCTAATCAACTTTTATGTTGGCTTAATCTAATTTGTCCAAATATGTATAATTAGGTGTGACTAATCACATTTGTCTACCACTTTGATTTAATCCAATTAAATTAAAATAAAATTTAATTAATGGATTAGTTACATGTCTACCACTTTGATTTAATCCAATTAAATCAAGTCAAATACACCTATTATTACATATTTGTAATTACTAAAATATCCTCCAATGGTAAATATATTTATGAAATTACAACAAAGCCTTTGTGTGATTTTGGATTAATCCAATTAATCCAATTGGGTCAAAATAAATAATCAATGTTATCCAATAACACTTAATTATTTTAGTTGATATTTATAATATCAAATATTATTTATAATAAAAAAATAATCGGCTACCTAAGTGCTCAATGAGTACACTTCATATTGTGAGACTCTCTAAGTCCAGACATGTTCATAATATAAACCTTGCTTATATGTACGCAATTCGGCCACCTCCAAATTTGTAAAGAACATGAACGATCTTTATGAACTATACAAGTCGAGGTCATAACAGATGTTTAACAATCAATCCATCGTAGGCTATCCGAGTTGTGCTTAGGAAACATAAATTTCATCGTCAAGTTTATGAGGCACACATCTCATGTCGACATGTCCACAATTCTTTACAACTAATCAGAACAACATTTCCGATATATGCAATCCACCATAGGACCTAGATGATCGGCTTTGGTCAAAGTCTTAAGAATCGTGACTTACACACATGGATACCTAAACCCCTTATGGTACACACGGACTGACAGATCTTATCTTGATACACACTTGATTAACGAGTACATCGGTCCAAACCCAACGAACATATAGCGGTCATACCATGAAAATCAATGTTATCATATAATCAAAGGTTCACATATGCTACTCGACTTGAGGAGATTCCTATTGATGGTGGTATGTACTTCCAACTATTAGGAATCACCTGTGAGTCATTAAGTTTTCGCTCCAACAAAAACCCACATGTCTATATGAGCTTCCCTTGCACATGGTACATCAGGTTAAACCATTGGAACTCCAATTCCAATATACGACCTGTGTTAGTTTTCTAGGTTATAGGAATTCGACCGTATTCCAAAACCAATGACTATGAAAATTTACTTTAAAATAGTTTATAATAGTTATATTATCTCAATGTCGAACCACACAGTATCTAGTATCATTACATGACTATTTATAGTCTCTTTCCACAAAGGTGCTTATGGAGAAGACATTGCTTATTTAAAGCTTTAAGGCTCATTTTCTAACAGGTATGTCAGAAAATAAGGACCAAACGACTTAGACGTTCTAGCTCTTTTGCTACGTCTAGGTTCGATTGTCTCAACATTTGCACGTTGATCTGATTCTTGGTCAACCTGATCACTATCTTTTACAGTATCAATCATTCTTTTGAGAGACTGTTTTTTTATCTTTCCTTACAAGGAAACGTCTCTTCAAAAAATATCGCATTCCTTGACTCAATTATCATATTCGGATTGATGTCAGGAATCTCAGACTTGTGTACCAAGAATCGATACGCACTACTGTTGCGAGCATATCCAATGAATATACAATCAACAGTTTTGGGTCCTATTCAAACCTTCTTAGGTTTAGGAACCATTACTTTGGCAAGACACCCCCATACTTTTAGGTATTTGTAGGAAAGTACGTGACATTTCCACAACTCATATGGTGTCTTGTCCAATCTTCTGTGAGGAAGCTTGTTTAGAACGTAGTTCGTGGAAAGCAATTCTTCCCCCCACAAGTTCTTGGGTAAACCAGAACTTGTCAACATGGCGTTCATCATTTCCTTCAACGTTCGGTTTTTGCGCTCAGTAATCCCGTTTTATTGAGGAGAATAAGGAGCAGTGGTTTCGTGAATAATTCTGTGCACAGAACAATATTCATCGAATGGTGACACATATTCACCACATCTATCACTCATGATTCTCTTGATTTTCTTGTCTAGATGATTTTCAACTTCATTCTTGTAAGGTACAAAGCTCTCAATAGCTTCATCTTTGCTCCTCAGCAAATACACATAATAGAATCTTGTGCTATCATCGATAAAAGTGACAAAGTACTTTTTATCGCCTATTGTTTGCACAATATTCATATCACACACATCAGTGTGTACAAGTTCCAAGGGTTCAGAACTTTGTTTTATGGAATGAAATGATGTTCTATGCATTTTTGCTTCAACACATGCCTCACACTTATGTTGGCTATCAATTGAAAATTTAGGTATAAGGTCTATGTTAATTAATTTACGCATCATATCATAATTAACATATCCTAACCTCACATGCCATAAATTTTGTGACTCAATAATATAAGCAGAAGTTGTAGCTTTATTATTATCATTGTGTCTATTGACAGTCATTACATTGAATTTGAAAATGCCCTCAGTGAGGTATCATCTTCCTACATAAATATCATTTTTTGTCATTACAAATTTATCAGAAACAAATACAAACTTAAAACCAGCATTGCTAAGGAGAGAGCCTGAGACCAAGTTCTTCAGAATATCTGGAACATGCAATATATTCTTCAATGTAAGCTCTTTTCCGGATGTCATCTTCATAACCATTGTGCCTTGTCCAGCCACTCTTGAGGTAGATGAGTTTTCCATTGTCAGATGATCGCCGCCATCGACCTTCTGATACAAGGAAAATATCATGCTATCTGCATAGATATGACGAGTACCCCAGTGTCTACCCATCATTCTCTCGGATTCCCAACCAAGTTGGCTTCAGTTACCACTGCTGACAGATTCATCTCTGAGATCTCTTCAATTCAGTGACACGAGCCTCATTTTCTTTTTCTTGCCCTTGTCCTGAAACTTCTTGTTTCTGCAGTCTTTTGCCATATGACCGCTCTTTCCACAGTTGTAACATTTTCCTTTGAACTTCTTGTAAGTTTGGGAAGAGTCAGCTCCACTGTTCTTTCTCTTCTTGCCACCCATTACACCCTAAAAAATGTTGGCCTTAGACTCCATAGTCTTGTAGCTGGCCTTCTCGGACATCATGTTGTCCCCATCGATTCTCAATCAAACTCCAATGTCTTCAAGGCTCATCTGTTTCTTCTTGTGTTTCAGATAGCTCCTGAAGTCCTTCTATGATGGAGGTAACTTTTCAATAATAGTGGCAACCTGAAACATCTCACGGAGTTTCATACCTTCATCCAGTATTTCATGAATGATCAACTGCAGTTCACCTAACTGAGACATTACCGTTCTTGAATCTACCATTTTGTAGTCCAGGAACCTACCCACGATAAATTTCTTTTGTTCAGCATCCTCGATTTTATATTTCTTGTTGAGAGATTCCCAGAGAACCTTCGCAGAAACCATGCCTTGGTACACATTGTACATGGTATTGTCAAGTCCACCCAAAAGGTAGTTCTTGCACAAGAAGTCGCCAGACGACCATGTCTATTCCCGTAGTTGCTTGGCTATTTCCGATTCACCCTCCACAGGATCTGGAGGATCTTTGAGGTATTTAGCCAACTGCAAAGTTGTCAAGTAGAACAGTATTTTGCTCTGCCACTGTTTAAAGTTTGCCCCACCAAATTTTTCCGGTTTTTCTCCATGAGAGACAGGTACTGTGATGTTTCCGCTAGTCATATGTAACTAGAAAACCAATAGGGGTCAATTAGTCTACAAAAGATAATTCGCACAACGATCAACAAATGATCTTGTTCAAGTGATATACCAAGTATCAACTCATGGTTCTATTGGACGGTGGTTCCAATAAACACAAGTCCTTGAATTTCGACTAAATATTTTTATGAAAAGTAAATAAAGGAATATTCCTATAGGACAATGGGGTCCGGAGTAACCACTTAAATCTCTGACCACTTAGGCTCTTATCGCCTTTTTGACAGAATATCATTTAAACACTTCTTCAATAGGATCTTTTAGCAATTCAAACTCAGTATTACACTTATGATTTACAATACAATATTCGATATGTGTAGATATATGTGTATGTGTCAATCGAGATTGGATGGAATTACTTGTGTATGATTACACTTTAAATTCTCAACCAATTATGCAACACACAATTATTTTTCAACTTTATCACTATGTGTATGCTTGTGATAATTGAACACCCTAATAATAACTTAAATTTATACTACCAAGATTATTGTGATTCAGTATATGATTTACTAAGTTAATATTATGAATACTTAAATTAAACTCAGTCTTTTCAGTTTATAAACTATTCCATGACTAATTCGTTAGTGTCGCATTCATATCTACGTTCGAACAAGACTGTCCAGTGTTTGTACGTTCGTGTTGCGTTCGAGAACGCGTTCGAACAAAGTGTTCCAAAGAGTTCACGTTCGTGTAGCGTTCGAGAACTCGTTCGAACGGACTATTCTATAGAGTTTACGTTCGTGTTGCGTTTATGACGCGTTCGAACGTTTTAAGTCAGAGGATTTGCGTTTGAAGATGCGTTCGAACGTTCTTAGGCAAAAGGCTTGCGTTCGAGTTGCGTTTGAAGACGCGTTCGAACGTTCTTACGAAATTCCAGATTTTAGCCTTTGCGTTCGTCGGGCGTTCGAACGCCCTACGTATTTTTCATGCACATACTGTATTTTTCCAGAAAATTTTCTTATCTAAGCATGCGAATTACTATCTAACAACCCTAAAATGGTAAGTTCTTAAGATTTTTGGAATATTGGTGTTATTAACAGAAAACAAACATGCTTTAAACAAATCAAATCAGAAAGTAAATTCCAGATCTACTTTTGCATGAACCCAAAAACCCTAAATCTTTGAGAATGAAGAAAAACCTGAAATAGTGATGAAAATTGTGATCCGAGTCGAGATAAATCTCCGTCCTTAAGAACTTATCAGTCTCGTCTCGGTGCTCTACGGGTTTTGTGGCTATGTTCTCCCAGGATAACCCGGATTCCTCTTGTTCAAGGGGCACTCCTTAACAAGATCTCGAACTTGAAATATGGTGGGACTCTCTCAGACTCAAAAAACAATATGAGACTCTATACTTTTGGATGAAATTCGGATGGAATCAGATGTTTTTAAAAAGGAACATGAAAGCTTCATTTTATAAGCATAGAAGGGTGTCTCAAGGGCACCATTTGGATTGGGGTGCAACCCTCCAAAGGTTATACCCCTCTTATGCACCCCTTGGAGTATATGACCATGTTACACACAATTGGAGGACATGTCCTTATGGGGTACCGTCCAAGGGGCATGTCTCTCCTCCATCCAAACTATTATATTTGAAGATTTGAAGAATTTACAACAATATCATATATATACATTGATGAATAAAGTTTTAGAATTTATATATTTTTTTATGACGTATCAATTTTTAAGTATACGATTGATAATTTCCTTATTATTAAGAAAAATATTATATTACAACTATTAAAAAAAATGTAATTTTCGATTTCACAATTGGGCTTGAGTTTGTTAGTTTTATGCACTGTCTTGTTCTCATATGTGGTCTCCCCTTTTACAAAGTTTAAGGATTGAACTATAGCGTTTAAAGTCATGTAAGTTCTTAGTTCTTACCATGTGATAAGGTACCATCATGCTACTATGAAAACAAAATCGTGTTTTTTTATATGAGAATAAAATCGTGCGGATAACGAATGGGACTTGTGCTAATTATGGTATCCAAAATAGTCTATTTAGTTATATTTATAAAATGAGTAATACTACATTTACATAGTTCAATATATTTTCAGCTAGTTATTTAAGTGTTGTTGAATCACCGATTAACCATCACTTAATTGTAAATTACTATTTGAGCGATTATGTCAATTTTGACTGCTTTGAATCGACATTAATTTTTGATCGATTTTAACTGATTAATCAATCAATTTTCGATTTTCTAAAAATTGATCGATTTCATTTTTAATATATTTTTAGCTTATCAATATTTTTATGAAAATTTAATTAATGATTTTATGTGGGAAAAAAAAGATTATAATTCTTTTAGAAATGATTAAAAAGAAAAAATATGATTCAATTTGAAAAAATTATTCCCAATTAAATTGTTCAAATTTCAAGCTTATATATATACTAGATATTGCCCGTGTCTCCGTCAAGGTATTACAGAATTTACAGAGAGATTAAGATTCTGTTATTTAATTTGTTTGTTAATTTTCAGAGATATTCTATCATGAAATGATTTTATTTTTTAATTAAATGATTTTATTCTTTAATTTATTTGGTAGTTTTCAATTTCCATTGTTATAGAGATTTTATAATGAAATGATTCTTTATCATCCATTAGATATAATGAAATATTTGGGCCGCCAATTAAGCCACATAAAGATAGACATTGGATTCATTATCTTGGATTCATTATCTTTCTTAATCATAATCATCTGTTACACTCTCTTTCCTCCCACACCATTGTGCTCTATATTATAAAGCACAATGGTGTGGGAGGAAGAGAGTGTAACAGATGATTAAGATTAAGAGAGATAATACATCCAAATGCTATCTTTATGTGACTTAATTGGCGGCCCGGATCATTTCATTATAATCTAACGCTGATAAAGAGTCATTTCATTATAGAATCTCTATAAAATGGAAAATGAAAATAATAAGTAAAATAGAAATAAAATCATTTATTATGAAAATGAAAACTACCAAATAAATTAAAAAATCGAATCATTCAATTAAAAAAATAAAATTTTTATTATAAATAAATTAAATAACAAAATCTAATCTTATATAAAATTAAAAATTGTGTCATAGGCACGGCAACACTAATATATATATATATATATTATATATATATATATATATATATTTGTTTATATTGATAATTTGAGAAGAGGGCAATTAATTATATGAGAAGCAAAGAGATATTAAAAAGAATATGCTGATGTGCGGGTGGACGCGTGTCGGCAGAAGAATGGTTGGAGGGTAGGAGAGCGTAGACTTGCATGAGGTAGTGGAGCGGGGTTGGTGAGTTGACTCCCCCGTGTTTTTTTTTGTTGTTGAGAACTCTTCTTAGGGTTCCCACCTGATTATGAATTTGTGAGTCGCATTTTTACACTTATCAAGGGGTTTTTTTTAGTAATTGCACTTGTTGGATAACATCCCTTTCCCTTTGGTCTTCACTGACGAGCACCTAATGAGTAATGACATAGTAATAGTATAGGTGATTTCCACGAGTAATTATTTTTCTTCTGCTTAATTTACATTTGTATAATAAATCTCTGGTCATGTAATCATCATTTTAACAAAACCATGTTGTATTTGAAAAATTAAATCATACATATTTTTTGTATTTAATTCATTAAAATTTGTATTTTTTTTTTTGGTCTTTTAGCAATCATCTTTTTATGTTAAAATGATAATGTTATTTAAATTGATTTCTCATTTTAATAAAATAATGATCAAATTAAAATATTAAAAAATGAACTCTAAATACACTATAAGTCAAAGCATATTACATTAAAATATGTGTTTTAATTGTCTTTTGATTTGGTCGACGTGAGTATCAAATATCATTGAGTGAATGAGCCATATCTTTAAGAACATTTGATAGGAAAATATGCGGTTTGAGGTGTTTAAAACTATGGTAAATGTCAAGATATTTGTTGATTATGATATTCTTCAATGTTATCATATGGATAATCTTACTAACTTTGAAATGACATGTGGAAGTACTTAAAAGGTTTTTCGATACTTAAGTCAGTAATAGAAAAAATTTATATTTATGTGTTTTTAGATTAAAAATAATAATCTCTTTTATGTTTTTTATAAAATGTTTATTGTTATTTAATGAAGTATTAACTGACAAAACCAAATGTTTTGAAATATGGTTAAATATCACTTAATTATGTCATGAATTTACCTTTTTATAGTCAGTGAAAGCACATGTAAATTAATGAGATTTGCTAGTGTGTTTGTCCTTAATAATTTGGTTGTTGTCATCAATAGGCATGATTTGGTGGTGTATGGCTTATGATTTCACCTTGAGGTATTAAGTTCGAATCCATGAAATGCGTTTCTTATAAGAGCTTAAAACAGTCGGGGGTTTTACTTACTTTGCTTAAGTCCGGAAATGATGGTTTGATGACGGGATTTCCAACGATTCCAAAAAAAAAAAAAAGTAGGTTATTGTTATATTACATACAAATGAGTGAAAATGAGTGTGGACATTAGTTAAATTCAAATGTCACTTGGCCTTTTTGGTCTACTAAGATATTCTCCGGTGAGATTGGGATTAGAATGAGATGGTGTAGGTGTCCCAATATATTCGTGACATATTCTCAAGTTCAATATGTATATTGTAGATTGTACAGTTCCTCGATGAAACTTGATGGAGAATGATGCTATTGGAGAGTGACACATTGAGCTTAGAACGTATGTGAAATGATATACTTATTGTACATATTTTATTAAAATGAAGAATATCTTCCTATGAGTGAGATTTTTCATTAAGGAGTTTTAGGATTAAATTGTGCTTTTATATAAAACTGTATTTATTTACAAATTTTTTTTTAAAAAAATTAACCTAGATTTAAAAAAAAAAGAAAAAAGAAAAAAGAAACCAGAATAGATGATACCCAAGTAATTAATTCTATAAAAGTCACCACCAACCAAGATGGATTTATATAGTTATCTACATTGTATTGCTCCATTATTCAATTGTTGGCCTAAGAAAGAAATGAGGGTTGTTGGACACTTGGTTGATTAGGTTACTAATCCCACTTGCAATTTTCTTCTTGACTTTTAATGCTCTGTCCTGATCCCTCATTCTTTTATTATTATTATTATTTTGGAGCATAGATATGGACTCTGAATTAAATTAATTTAGTTTAAATAATTTCCTAAATTTAGGTCGATATTTATTTGAGAAAAATAAAACCATAGCATCCTAATGACAACAACCCATTTAACGTTACTTTTTTTTTATTTCAAAAATATTCTTTAGAATTCTTTTTAAAGAGTTAAATTGTACCAGAACTTTAGTTGAAGTTTTATTTGAAAATGGGTCCTGAAAATTAAAAGAGTTAAAAAAAAATTATGAAAAAAATCACCAAAATTATGTAATTTAATTTCTGGAATCAGTCCAACTCGGCTCCGTTCCCATGCCGCCACCAGCCATCATTAGTGGGTAAGTAGACGCTAAAAGTAACTTAAGAAAGTAAGAAACTGGAATTAAACCGATTTTAGGCATCTTTAATACCTAAAATACCCTTGTACCTATGAATTACCAAAAATACCCTTGAACTACCACAAAACCACGTTCACCAGACACCCTGTTTTCTTCTTATAAAAGCCCTTCATATCTCAGCAAAGCTCTCCAGGTTCCTCTCTCACATTTAAGAGTTAAGAGCCTCCGTAAATTGAAAAAAAATAAAAATAAAAAAATCATTTCATTTTTTAATTTAAAAAAAAAAAAGAATTAAAGCATAATGGCTCTCCTCGGTAGCAGTTCGATCACTCCTACAAAAACATCCTTCGTTCAGCCACAATCTCAGCCGTTCATCAACAAACCCAGGTCAAACATCCTCCCCATATCCGCCGTCCACGCCGCTGACTCTGCAAAGCCACCATCCACCACCGTCAAAACCACGACGAAATCGCCAGAGCCAGTCCTCCAGACCAGCAATGTGGGTCCCGCGAAATGGACTGTCGACAGCTGGAAATCCAAGAAGGCTCTGCAGCTGCCGGAGTATCCGAGCAAAGAGGAGCTCAACTCCGTGCTCAAAACCCTCGAAGACTTCCCGCCGATTGTGTTCGCCGGTGAAGCCAGGAGCTTGGAGGAGCGGCTAGCTGAAGCCGCCATGGGCAAAGCTTTCTTGCTCCAAGGCGGAGATTGCGCTGAGAGTTTCAAAGAGTTTAATGCTAATAACATTCGTGACACTTTCAGAATCCTTCTCCAAATGGGTGTTGTGCTAATGTTCGGCGGTCAAATGCCCGTTGTTAAGGTCAAGTTAATTTCATTTTTGTCCTTTGTTTTTTTTTTTTTGGGGGGGGTTATTAATGGGATTTGCTTTTTTTTTTTTTTTTTTTTTGTTCAGGTGGGGAGAATGGCGGGGCAGTTTGCGAAGCCGAGATCGGACCCGTTTGAGGAGAAGGACGGAGTAAAGCTGCCGAGTTACAGAGGGGATAATGTTAACGGAGACACGTTTGATGAGAAATCGAGGATTCCTGATCCTCAGAGGATGATTAGAGCTTATTGTCAGTCAGCTGCCACTTTGAATCTTCTCAGGGCTTTTGCAACTGGTGGTTATGCTGCTATGCAAAGGGTTACCCAGTGGAATTTGGATTTCACTGAGCACAGCGAGCAGGGAGATAGGTAACTGTTTTTATTTTTTGTTATAGCTTTTGCTTTACTGTAGTCTTTTCGCTTGAATTTGAGCTCTAGAAAAAGAGTGGTGACTTACTTCACTTTTACTTCAATTATGTATGATGCTGCACAGACTGAATCTCTCGTTTCATACAGAATATGCCATATCCATGATCCATCAACATCTATAAATTACAGCTATTTTTGTCCTTTTAATTAGTTGTTAAATAACTTAACTTTATTTGTGTCCTACTAAATCCTTTTCATTTTTTTTTTTTTTTTTTAATATCATATTGGTTATTAGGTAATCTGCTTATTTGCAATCAGTAATTCTATTTTCATATGTTTTCAGTTGATTATTAATTTGTTTTTGTGTGGATGAATGAAGGAACCTAAATTCAAGATATAATTCTGTTTACATCATGTCTGTATTTGGAAATATGTTGTTCCAAATGATCCGAAACGTCATAACTTCTTAATGTTCGAGAAAATCTTGAGTTGTAAAAATTATTATGATTGGCTGTCTTAAAACATTTATAACTATCTCGGACTGAGTTAGATAATTTGGACTTTATAGTTTTAACTACTACATATTTTGCTTTCTATTTCTTTATTTTACTTGAAGTTATAATATGTCTGTTACTATCTTGGTAGGTACCGAGAACTTGCTCACCGGGTCGATGAGGCCCTTGGATTCATGGCTGCAGCCGGACTCACAGTTGACCATCCTATCATGACAACTACTGAGTTCTGGACATCCCATGAGTGCTTGCTCTTGCCGTATGAGCAATCTCTAACCCGGCTGGATTCAACTTCTGGTCTTTACTATGATTGCTCTGCCCATTTTCTTTGGGCCGGAGAACGTACCAGGCAGCTGGATGGTGCTCATGTTGAGTTTTTGAAGGGTATAGCAAATCCCCTTGGCATTAAGGTAATTACGTTTGTCTTTCAGTTTGTCAATTATAATGTGATTGAATTATGTTAGTTACAAGAAGGTGAATGAAACCCTGTAACTTTGGCAGATCATGCAGGAGACATATACCTGAAATTGGTTTATATGTTTGCCAAGCTCGTTTTGTGCCATTGTATTGAGTAATCTTGTTATTTTTTAATACTTGCATAGTCAAGACATAGATAAATGCACAGTTTTGTACAAGTAATTGTCAATGTGTGACTAATATGGTTTGCTCATTTACTGCAGGTTAGTGATAAGATGGATCCTAATGAGCTAGTGAAGCTCATTGAGATTTTGAATCCTCAGAATAAACCAGGGAGGATAACTATTATCACGAGAATGGGAGCTGAGAACATGAGAGTGAAGCTTCCTCATCTAATTAGGGCAGTCCGTCGCTCTGGCCAAATCGTCACATGGGTCAGTGACCCCATGCATGGTAACACCATAAAGGCTCCCTGCGGCCTAAAAACTCGTCCCTTCGATTCCATCAGGGTAAATACTCATTTATAGTTTTCTTTCCTTATATTTAATTGCATAGAAATAAAAGGTAGGGGTTAAAACTGATCTTACAAAGCAATGTCTTGATTGCATAAAATTGAAGTCATGTCATTTTGCTTTCCTGATGAGCTTAATTAATGAGAATGGTATTAAATTAAATGTCATTGCTTCAGTATGCTCACAACAAGTGGATTTATTTCAAATTCTCATAAACGACAATGTAACTTAAATCCTATTTGACCGAAACTGAGCTGTTTTGACTGCCCCTCATTTCCTTATTGTTTCTGGCCAAGGCAACACTGGTTTCGGTGTAGATGGGTCCAACTGACTAACTAGTGCCCTGCAGTTAAGGCTCTGGTCTAACCTATGGCTATCGGCAGGCTTTGTCGTTAGAGAATTGTTTTAAATAGGTCATAGGATCAATCTCTTAATTATTCATGTAATGGAGCATCTAGCTCAACAACTTTGAGTGTGAGTATTATGTAGCTTCAATAAATCATAAATTTATAATTTATTTTAGCGAGAAAGACAATGAGACAAGTAAAACTGGGTTGTTGTAGTAGGTGAGAAAGGGACAGGTTGTAAGATTCGTTTCGGGCAAAGTAGTCCATTGAGTGTTCTTTAAGTATGTAAGTTAGAGAAGGCTTGGCAGGTAGGTGGTTATATTTCCCTTGTCACTTGGAGTTAGGTAGGTTGACATTTTGCCGTACAAAAGGTTTCTTTAGGGATTTTTTGTGGTTGGATGGTAATGAGAGATCACTTTTGGTTTGGTAGAAAAATGAAAACTTGCATCTCTAGAACAGGTTGAGATTTAGGGGCCAGCACTTACGTGTCATTTACATATTTTATACTGTGTTGGTGTAGGCTGAAGTGAGAGCATTCTTTGATGTGCATGATCAAGAAGGAAGTCACCCAGGAGGAGTGCATTTAGAGATGACAGGCCAGAATGTGACAGAGTGCATTGGTGGGTCGAGAACAGTGACGTTCGATGACTTGAGTTCACGTTACCACACCCACTGTGACCCTAGGCTCAATGCTTCACAATCACTTGAGCTTGCGTTCATCATCGCTGAGCGCCTCAGAAAGAGGAGGATTAACTCACAGCAAACTCTTGCTCCCCCTGTCCTGTAAATGGTTGGAACTTCTCCTGGCAAATATTGTCATTTTCTCAAAGTTTAGCGGTTGTCCTAGTATTTTAATTTTGGTTTTTTCATGTAATTTATGTTATGTACTGTATGTGTATACTGGTAAAAGAACATGATGGTTTGAGACTTGAGAAACAAGGAATAAAATGTCTAATTTATGTTTACATTCAGAAAGTTAGTTGTGTTAATCGATTTCATAAAATTCAGAAGCTGATGAAATGAGAATGTACGAGAACAATAATCTGGTTGGTTTAAATAGCCGCACTGAAAATATTGTTTTCAATTTGTTTTGGAAAATAATAATAATAATAAACAAACAAACAAACACTGTTTTCAAACTATATGTGAAACCGGGCTGTTTGGTGTTTTTTTTCCCATTTAAATAAGAATGAAGTTTATGGTGGGTTTGCACCCAAATTATTCAAGTCCAGCCAAATTTATAATAAAACTCGACTCAAGTCCAAAGGAGTCAAGGATAAACATTATCACAAAGTTGGTTGTTTTAAAAATTGAACGTGTGCTGAGTTTCCTCCAACATGCATCGGTTTTCTCCAAAAATAAGTGCAGAACGTGAAAGACAGTTGCAGAAAATGGAGGGAGCGATTGCTTGCAGGATTATAAAAGGCAAGAGACATCGGCAATGAAAGACACCACAACTTAATCCCACAACTCAAATTCAATGTATTAGTTAGTAGATTAACTCTTTTAGGATTCTAATTTCCTATTTACAGTAGTTTTAATCTTTTATTAATTTCAATTTTCCTTTTGTAATTAAAATTCTCATACTTTAAGTATTCATTTTACAATTCCAATTATAGTAGATCTTTATTTATTTATTTTCCAAGAATCTTATTTAAATCTAATTGTTTGTCCATTTCGGAGACCTCTTAGAAATCATTTGTTTTAGAAGTCTCATCGATTTCAACTTTGAGTACCCGCTCCTCTGGCACGCCCTCGCATGACAAATTTTTGTAGGGCCAACTGTATTTTTGGCACCCCTGGTGAAACCCACTAGCATGATGTCGCCGAAGATAAGAAGTAATTTTCGAAAAGACATTGCCATATCTCATGATGCAGAGGTTGCACCCACAACATTAGAGCAAGAAGGGAACATTTCACATTTGGTGCAACAAATTGAGAGGAACCTGTCTCCTTTTGAAATTCACAGTCAAGAAAATCAAACTCCAGCATGACCAGTTGTTGGAGCCTTAGGTGATGTGGTTAACATACCAATTTAAGTACTGATTTGGTTAATTTGCAGATATAATAGTAAAGAGGATGGAAGCCAGTTAAGGAAAAATCATGCAAGCCTTAGAGAGGATTGAACTATTGGACAATTATGACCCATAGCGTCACTATTTGTAAAAGACATTGTGGTTTTTGTACAAATTAACTATGTGGCAATGGAAATTGCATTTTATCATTTTGTAATTTGATTACTTAAATATATAAATGATAAAAGTCCTTATGATTAGTTCCAGATTATTAGATATGAGACAATATCAATCCATAAAGGTTTAATCATTAAATATCCATAGTCATAGTATTATCGAGACTGGACATCGATAATGCGGAATAGACTAGTATTGCACTTGTGCGTGTTATAGAAGCGTAACAACATAGTTCTCATATATTTAAGTATTAGATACTTATGCAAATGTGATAGGAGGTTGTATTTACCGATGGTACGGAAACAGCTTCGCTCTGGATAAACCCCGCGGAATCCCATTGGTAGTATAACTATGTGTCTATGGGAATCTGCATCAAGGTAGGTGTATTTGGTCTTAACCTGAGACTTGCATCGCTAGTACTTGCGACAATCAATACGCTTTGGTTTTGGTCGTCCAGGACTTTAACAGGTTCTGTGTACGCCTCTTCTGGGTTTATTGAGAATCGTAGTGTATTGGGTGTGATTTCAAGACGGAAGTATCACTTCAGTCATATGTTTCGTACTGGTTGCAACCATCGGGATAATATGACATGGTCATGATTATCCGATTAAAGAGACTAGTTGCTTGTGATCCGATATATGTTTCGTACGGGGCAGACACTATTCCAGCCCCAGGCCTTGCATGTGACCATCTGATACTAGATCGCAATACGCAATACTACGTATACTACGTCTGACATAGATTATATATTCCTTTAAGAATATTTCTGGAGAATTGGGTAGGCACGGTGCTTTGCTAGAAGTCAACCATGTCTCGTAAATCGGTAAAAATATGGTACGAGGTACGCATGTGTTCGGATAGTCCGACGACCGGATTTACTGCCAACATATCCAGGGATCTCATGGGTCGCTTCCCGAAGATTCACCGATGACGTATGATTCGAACATAATTAATCTAGGATTAATTACGAAGAGATTTTATCTAGGATAAAATACTATTTGAAGAGAGAGAACGATTAATTTAGAATTAATCGATAAAATAATATATTTGATATATTAAATGAAATTAGATTTCATAACGGAATTAAAATTAGATTTTAATTCGGGCGAACGAATTAATTTAGAATTAATTCGCGAGAGACGTGAATAGTAATTTTGCTAGACATATTTATTTAATTAAATTTGATTTAATTACGTCGCAACGGAAAATTCGTTAATTCGGAATTAGCGAATCCGAGCCCGGGATGTGTTGCGGGCCCACTCGGATTTTGAATCAAGTGGGGCTCACAAGTCACATCAAGTCACATCACTAGTCATTCATTCACCTTTATGGTGATGGAAGTTAGTGAATGAAATGATGGAAACTTATTGTACACACAAAGTGAGATGGTGATTGACTTTATACCAACTTTGGTATATCTTTAATTTTTGTTTTTTTGAAAACAATTTTTTTTTACACAAGTCATTCACATCATCACTCCCACTTTTTCATTCTCTCCCTCTCACGGCAAAGAGAAAGAAAACATCTTCCAATTTTTTTTCCCTTTGGCCGAGAATCACAAAGAAGGAACATGGTGATTTTGTTGCAAAATCTCTATTTCTAGCACATCAAAGAATCATCTAAGGTGATAGGGAAACATATCCTTGAGCTTGGAATCAACATCAAAGCTTGGAGCTTGGATTTCAAATTCAAAGAGGAGTTCTTGGAGACTTTCAAGAGGCCAATAGTTTTGTGTTCAACATATCCAAAAACCGTTCAATGTAAGTGTGTTTCCGCCATACTTCATTAAGTATTCACATTATTTCTTGCTTAAATTGATTTTGGGACACTTTAGAAACCAACAAGAAACCAACATGAACAACTCATTACTCAATCCAGTCCTATAAGTGATGGGAATGAAAGACATGAAGCGATTTCAAGACCAGTTGAGCAGGAGAAACTCGAGGGGCAATTCTTTGGAGGACCTCATGAAGCACATAGCCTACCCCGTCCTGTTGTTCCGAATCCTCCACATTATCCTCCTCTAGTGGGAGGAAGATATCAACAGGACTTCCTCATAGAAAAGAGGAAGTTGGAGGATTTATCAATAGTTGCCATTTAAACCTGACCACCGGTTCATTTCTGAACCGGAACCGAACCATCCGGTTCCCGGTTCTACGCCTGTGGAATTAAGACTCGGAACCGAACTGGAAGCGGATCGGACGGTTCCGGTTCAGTTCTGAATTTTTTATTAATTTAAAATTTTAATTTTAATTTATATTATATTAAATTAAAAACTTAAAATAAAAATAAAATAAAATAGTTTGAACTTAAATTTTTAAAAACTTAAGTTGTCTACGTATCATTTTGGGTGAGAACATCAAAGTTCACGTAGTTATATTATATTTTTAAATAGTTTCCCATTATAATTATTTACTCATCATTATTATTTGTGCATGTTGTTACTCCTTCAGCTCATGTTCCGCTTGCACTTGCAGATGTATTGTCGAACAAGTCTTCAAATGCATCGAGGGTATCTTATTGTTGCCTCGGATCAGCTCGAGTCCAATCATCCACATGTTGTTGCTTCTAAAGTGCTTGGATGTAATGAAGACTATTTCGCTTCTAAAATATTGCCTCATAAGCTGAAGGATTGTTCAACCGCAATGGTGGAAACAGGTGATGTCATCATCTCTTTAGCAAAAATTGATAAAACATGATAAATATTTAAATAATTATTTAATTCCAGGTTGTTATTCGTGGTTTTCCTCTGCTATTTATTTCGTTGTAGTAACCAAACATTACCTATGCTAGGTCTTGAATGTATTACGGGGTTCACTACTAGATTATTATGATGATTGCAAGTTATATCTACTGACATAATCATTAAATAAATCTATTAAATTAATTTTTATTTCATCTATTATTTTTTCTAACATTAAATTCATCATATATCCTAAAAAACTATAGTATGTAAGTCACTATTCAAACCTTATAATATAAATGTAGGATAAAAAAGTATGACAATAAGATAAAGTAATTGAATGTCTTTAAAATAAGTCAATCATTTTCTCTTCATAACAGTAATAGCTTCAATTAAAATAATATCATTAATATTTGAACTTTCAGCATGCTCATATAAAGTACCAACAATATTCAAACATTCAACAAGAAATAAATTTATTGTATGATAATAAACTCCACTAAAAATATTTGTTGCATCATTAAAAACTTTTAAAATTTCTAAATTTTTCATAAATATCTCAATGACTACGCAAGTGTTATATGTTGAACATGTTGGGAAAAAACTACATAATACATCTTTGTATTGAAAAACTTGAGTTAAAAGAAAATAAATTGAATTCCAACGAGTTGGAATATCTCATGAAAATTTTACCGATGATGAATACTAAAAAGTGCACATTTATTAAAAGAAAAATTAATCATTTTACATTTCTAATTTCATTAATCCCCTTAATTTAGCACATTTATAAAATAATAATTAAATTTATATTTTATATATTTTTATTATGATTTTTATTTCTTATATAGGTGAAATAATACTTTGGATACATAAGTAGAAAAACGAACGTGATATTTGGATTTTGGAGGCCAAAAACTTAAAATGGTGTTCTAATAGTGTATAATTTTGGAAATTCAAACCTTACGCAATTTTCGTATTTTGTCCATATATTTTTACTCCGATATCAGATTGAGGTGATTCTAGTTCCAGATGAAAGAAATCTCAAATATCTACAACTTTACAGTTTACAATGTTTTACAGTTTACAATGTTTTACAGTTCTAAGGTTTTCATGATCGAAATTGACAAAAAATCCAAAATGTGTTATATGTAATTATTAAAGGCTAAAAAAAAAAAAATTGCCATTGATTGGAAATTCATTTGAAAAAAATGCAACATGACAAACCACATTTTCGTTTGTCATGTTGTGTTTTGTATTTGCATGCAACTTTTGAAAGTTGCATGCAAATTGGTTGAATGAGGTACATAGCATCCTCTATAAATAAATGATGCTCAATATCTCATTTCCTAAGTAAAATTTCCACAGGTCTCTATTGAAACTTTTTGGGATGAGCACTTGTATGTATTTTTTCTTTTGTAATTTATTTTCTTTTACTAATAAAATTATGGGTGTTTTTATTTATATATTGTTCTGCTAATTTATGTCATGTTGGGGTAAAGGGTAAAGCTAATGGTATGAAAATATATGTTATTTTTATTTATATTATATTTTATAAATTATGATAATTTTCCAAATAAAATTCATACTTTTTTCAGTTTATTGAGAACTCTTGACTAGCTGTAGACTGTCCTCAATTGGCACAGATAATACTTGAATCCCATAAATAAGAAAAAATGGACTATTAAAGATCTGGATTAATTATAGACAATACGGTTCCGCGTACATGGCTGATTTTATATATTTGATATAATTGAGTACCTAACTGGACTTGTTATAGACAGATGTTATCACCGTCTTTATGGCTGTTTTTATATGTTTTGACATATTTAGTAACTTGGCAGGACTAATTATCGACGGAACAGATTACATGTGTTGGCAAATTAATATCTAATATTTATGAAATAAATTGATTGGGAAATAATTATACTTTATATTTTATATTTTATAAAAAGTAAAAATTATTTTATATTTAAAATATCAAGAGTGGATCCCCTAATTATAATATTTTATTTTATTAGTTGAATTTTTATTTTATTTTATTAAATTTATTCTCTGTGGATCGACCTCATACTTACTACGTTATTATATTACTTCGACATTCTTATACTTGGGAGGAAAGAATCACTTTGTGAGTGTGTCAAGTTTTTGGCGCCGTTGCCAGGGAATAAAATTTAATAGATAAGAATAATAATTTAACATTATTGTATTTTTTTTTTGTGTTGGTTTGTGTATTTTTTTTAAAAAAATATTATATATATATATATATATATATATATATATTTATATATTTTTTTTTTGTGTACTTTGTAAAAAAAAAAATATTTTGCTAATTTATAGTATCAAAAATCTGACTTTAAAAGACATGTTTGCCAATTTATAAGAAAATTGGATGATAATCATATCTTCGAACCATAGAGGGCGTTCAAGTCGTTAACATTATTACAAAAAAAATTTCACTTTTTGTGTTGTTTTGTGTGTGTTTTTTTTAAAAAAATCTTTAATATTTTTAGTTGTTTTTTGTATTTTATAAAAAATAAATAAAATTGAGTATCGGAAATCTGACTTTAAAATACCATGTTTTCCAACTTATAAGAAAATTGGATGGGAAACATATCTTCGACCCATAGAGGGCGTTCAAGCCGTTACTGGACATAAAACCAGAGGAAGATATGAGCCACAATCACAACTACATTTCAGTTAACTATTTTGATTTTTTTTTTATTGTTTTAAGCTATAACCTTTCTTTTTAGTAGCAGTGTCGTAGATTCAATTGTCAATATCACACGAATCAGGTGATATCTTCTAAACTCTACTTCTTCTTTTTTTAGACATTGAGGAATATGTCTCAATTTGGTTGGGGTTCTTAACATGTTATTTTTGTCCATTTCGTTTTAAATTATTTAAATTTGTGAATTCTCTATAAAATTATTTAAATTTGATTTTTATATGCTCATTTGACAAGTATTATCAACATATATGGTAACATATGCATGAGTTATAAGTGAAAATTTTGTAATATTCAGTTCTCTAGTTTGTTGGTGTGTTTGAATAAGTTCGATTTCGTAGTCTCTCTAACTCAAGTAATTAAGTCCGTAAGTGTGTTTTAACACTTAGTGCCCTAAGGTCAACTGGTCTGTGAGTCACTGACCCAAAACTCGTTACATGGGTGAAAGATAAAGCTTAAGGAAATTAGATATTTTTTCTTTTTAACATCTGATATCCGAGTAATTAACTCTGTATGGGTGTCTTAACACCTAGTGTCTTAAAGCCCACTGGTTTAGGAGTCACTGGCCCAAAACTCGTTACATGGATTGAAGATGTATTATTATAAAATAAAAACTATTTTTATATTTATAAATAAACTTTCATTACAAAAAATGTGTGAACTCTAATATAATTTTAGGACAAAAATATTACTCTCTTTTCTACAAGACCTGTGAATATTGTGGGCATAATGAATTGATTGATACCTTGTTTTATGTGTGTATGGAAGAAGAGAAAAATACATAATAATTTACTTATTTTGATAATTTAGAAAAAAAAAGAAAATAGTTATTGATTTAGATAAGAATTTTTTAAATTTTCACTTAAATTACTAAGGACTAGTAATAAGCTGGTTAGAGGTGTGATAAATACTAAAAAGTGCACATTTATTAAAAGAAAAATTAATTTTTTTACACTTATAATTTCATTAATCCCCTTAATTTAGCATATTTGTAAAATAATAATTAAATTTATGTTTTATATATTTTTATTTCTTATGTAGGTGAAATAATACTTTGGATGCATAACTAGAAAAATGGACGTGAGATTTGGATTTTGGAGGCCAAAAACTTAAAAAGGCGTTATAACTGTGTACGATTTCGGAAATTCCAACCTTACACAAATTTTTTATTTTGACCATAACTTCTTACTCCGATATCGGATTGAAGAGATTCCAGTTTCAGATGAGAGAAGACTTAAATATCTACAACTTTACAGTTTATAAGATTTTATAGTTCTGAGGTTTTCAAGACTGAAATTGAAGAAAAATCCGAAGCATGTTATATGTAATTATAAAAGACTAAAAAGGAAAAAAAAAGAAAGAAAAGAAAATGTCAATCCACATTTAGGTGGATTGGAAATTCATTTGAAAAAATTGCAACATGACAAACCACTTTGATTTGTGATGTTGAGTTTTGTATTTTACATGCAACTTTTGAAAGTTGCATGCAAATTGGTTAAATGAGGTGCAAAGCATCCTCTATAAATAGAGGATGCTCAACACCTCATTTCCTCAACAAAATTTTCATAGGTCTCTCTTGAGACTTTGTGAGATGAGCTCTTGTATGTATTTTTTTCTTTTATAATTTATTTTCTTTTATAATAAAATTATGAGTGTTTTTATTTATATCTTATTCTACTAATTTGTATCATGTCGTGGTAAAGGGTGAAGCTAGTTGTATTGTATGTATTTTTTTCTTTATAATTTATTTTCTTTTATTAATAAAATTATGAGTGTTTTTATTTATATCTTATTCTACTAATTTGTATCATGACGTGGTAAATGGTGAAGCTAGTTGTATGAAATATATGTGATTTTTATTTATATTATATTTTATAAATTATGATAATTTCCCAAATAAAATTCATATTATTTCGAGTTTATTGAGAACTCATGACTAGCTATATACAATCCCCAATTGACACATATAATACTTGAATTGCATAAATGAGAAAGAGTGGACTATTAAAGATCTGGATTAATTATAGACAATACGGTTCCGCTTATATGACTGGTTTATATATTTGGCATAATTGAGTACATAACTGGACTTGTTATAGACTATCACCGCCTTTATGGCTGATTTAATATGTTTTGGCATATTTAGTACTTTGGCAGTACTAATTATCGACGAGACGGATTACATGTGTTGACATAATTAATACCTTATAATTATGAAATAAATTGATTGTGAAATAATTATAATTTTATATTTTATAAAAAGTAAAAATTATTTTATATTTAAAATATCAAGAGTGATCCCCTAACCCTAGTGTTTTATTTTATTGTTTTTATTTTATTAGTTGAATTATTATTTTATCTTATCAAATCTATTCCCTATGGATCGGTTCCGGACTTACCGAGTTATTTTATTACTTCGACACTCTTATACTTTGGAGTAAAGAACCACTTTATGAGTGTGACAACCGATTTAACATAATTTAATTTATAAAACTTGACTCATTCTCTCCTGACATTAGAATATGACCAAATACAAATAAATGAAATCTTAATATGATTAATGTGATGTTCAAAAAAAATTCATACTATCTTGAACACATAAATTAAGGACATGACATATGCAACGAACATGAAAAAATTGACCTCCCAAATTTGGTTGGTATATTTCTTTTAAATCTCTAATTGATACAATATTTTCAGATGCATAGTCAAAACCAATTGTTAAAATTTTACATAATAAATCATATTCTTAAAAAATTACTTTAATAATTCTATAAATATTTTGTGTAGTATGATGGTCATCAAAAACTCTAAATGTAATAAGTCGTTTTTGCATGTTCCATTATGCATCAATCCAATGACAAGTCATACCAATGTATGATTGTGTTTGCCAATGATCACTCCAAATATCAGAACAAATAGAAGGACAAACTTTAATATCTTTAAATATTTCATTTAAAATAATTTTATCATCTTTGTATAATTTAAAAATTTATCATTTTGTTGTAACTCTAGGTATTTTATAGGTAGCAGGATTTAAAGCATTTCGAACATAATTAATAAAAGTAATTTTTTCACCAAAACTTAAAGAAATATGTCACATACAAGTAAATTTAGCAAATTCTTCTCT
This sequence comes from Zanthoxylum bungeanum, assembly GCA_019454045.1. Classification (NCBI taxonomy): domain Eukaryota; kingdom Viridiplantae; phylum Streptophyta; class Magnoliopsida; order Sapindales; family Rutaceae; genus Zanthoxylum; species Zanthoxylum bungeanum. Next base: position 6,541 of record SKCR01047641.1, on the reverse strand, counting down.
ATTTTTAGCATCAGAATATTTAAATAAATCTAAATAACTCGTGCCTCTACTAGATGAGCGTACCTGTCCATTTGAATTTGTGTTGTATTAAGCCCAATTTCAGCGGCATGATGTCTATCCAAATGTTTGTTCATATTGCCATAACCGCCAATAAATTTGTAAGATACATCACAATAATTGCATATTGCTCTTGAACCTTCATTTTATATCTCGACTAAATAAAAATGAATTTTGAAAATATCGGAAGATCGAGAGTTAACTTCTCTTTTCGTGTACCGATATTTTGGCCGTTCTCTTGGGTTGACACATTGGATATGGCGTTCTCAGATTAGCTGGTCATTTTTTTGTTAATATTGAAGAATTGCAAAATTAAATTAATAAGAAAAATTGGAGTTGAGAGAATTAAAGAAATTGAGAGAATTGGGAATTGGTGTGTTGTGACATACTCACAAAGTGATTCTTTACTCCCAAGTATAAGAGTGTCGAAGTAATAAAATAACCCGGTAAGTCCAGAGTCGATCCACATGGAATGGATTTAGTAAAATAAAATAATAATTCAAGTGAAAAAATAAAAAAAGGCTAAATTGTTTGAAGTGATGGACAATTTTAAATTGTACTGTTACAATAAAAATAAAATAATGGGACTAAAGAATCCACTCTTAATATTTCAAATTTAGAGAACTCTTACTTTTTATAATATATAAATTGTCAGTATTATCCCGTTAATTTACTTTAGGAATTAATTATGCCAAAATATATAAAACCAGCCATAAAGGCGGTGATAACATTTGTCTATAACAAGTTCAGTTAGATACTCAATTATACCAAATATATAAAACTAGCTATATAAGGGGTAACAAAGTTTGTCAATAATTAATCCAGATTTAAATTAAATATTAGCTTTTAGATTACAATTCATATATTATAATATAAGTAAGATTCATCTATATTCTCATATTAAGAGCTTCACCATTTACTCCAGCATGATGAAATTAGCTACTCATGTTTTGAATAAAAACACACATAATTTTATTACTAAAAGAAAAAGAAATTTCAACAAAACTTGAAAAATAAAACACATAAGAGCTGAAATTCCATAAAATTTCAGAGAGAAAATTAGGGGAAACGGGCTGAATGAATGAGGTGCTGAGCTCCTCTATTTATAGAGGTACTCGACACCTCACTTTGCAAATTGCAAAACTTTACAATTTATAAAGTGGTGGAAAGAAGTGTCAATTCACTTTCGATCGATTGACATTTTTTTTTTTATATATATATATATATTATTTTTTGTCTTTTGTCTTTTGTTTTTGTTTTTGTCTTTTTTTTTTTTTTTTTTTTTACTTTACTTTACTTTTGTTTTTGTTTTATTTTATATATTTATATAAAATACATGTGTAGTTAAATACATCATAAGCTCATTTTGTCGCCTAATCTAAACACGGTGAATGTTTTTCAAGTCCGATTCGAATATAACTGTCACGCTCTTTTAGGTTTCTAGGTCTTGGAATTCAAATTTCATGTCCATTTCCTGTTGAGCATCCGAACCGGTCTTTTACCTACACAACAAATAAAAATCACAATAAAAAATATATTTAGGGATTTGTTTTGTGAGTGAAGCCCACTATTCATTTTGTTGGTTGCGAGCCATAACACGGAAGACCCTTTGGAACTTGACGCAAAATCCCTTTCATTCTTTTCCTACACCACTCGGCAGTGAGTAGACAAATCTGCACACTGCCGCCAATTACACCACCGGTTTGAGGCTTACTTTGTTATGGTTTATTGTAGTTTTTTTGTGAACACTAGGGGCTGCATTTAGGGTGTTCTTTATGGAGTTTTTTTGGTTGAAATATCAGACCTAAACTACTGCCTATATTGACACAAAAGACTGTTTTGTGTGTGCTTTGTGCGTTCATAGTGTGTGATTTGGCGCTGTGTTAGGGCTGTTTCAGGAGCTGATTTTGTGTTGTTAAAATACATCAAAATAGAAGCAAAACGAGACAAATAGGATTGGGCAGAAATGACAATAAGGGGGAAGAGTATAAAATTTTTTCAAGTCGATCCACGGTGCCTAAGACGTTTCCGGCGAGCGAGGAAATCGATTCCTACAAAACTCCTGCATGACATGCCTTGTTCTTTGATTTACAAAATGAGATTGGTGAAAAAACCTCGACCAATAACTACGTTTTTTTAGAACATGATTTGGTGTGGTTGTGGATGTTTTACATGATATGAAATCCACTCATTCTTGCAAGATTTAGAGAAATATATTCTTTAAGAGTTGATTCGATACTTGAGCGTTTAGAGTGCTCAAGTATTTTTATTATGAATATAAATATTAATTTTCATAATAGTTATAAATAAATCGTTCATTAGAGAATTACTGATATTTATGATAAAAATAATTAAATGAGTATAACATATATTTTGACCCGACTCTAATTATGAAATCCTCGTGAAGTAATAATTTTAACCTTTATAAGAATTTCTCTTTTAAAAAGGGAAAAAATCATAACAATATTAATTACAAAAAGGGTTTCGGAAGGAATATCGAGATTCGAAATGAACATATGTTTAGTGCGTGGATAAAAAAAATGCACATTTCACGGAAAAGAAGAAATAAAAGAAAAAGAGGAAAAAACAGAAAAAAAAAAAAAGAAAAAAAGAAAAATCTAAAAGAAACCGAGAAACAGTCCAGCCGCGGTCCACGTGCAACACACACGGTTAAGAGAACCTTCACGCGCCATTAGTATTGCCTAACGCGAATCTTGCTGAATGCCCGCCATCTTTGCAAATTGCAAAAACGCCGCGTTCCATCTACGCAAACATTTAAAAAGCCGAAATTACGGAGATAAAAGCAAGTGATTTCGATTCAGTTGGGTAGCAAGCAGGCGAAGCAATGCAGAATTCTGCTCAAGAAGTCCCGGTAAAAGATCGCCGACCTGATGCACTCGGCGATCTCAAAATCATTCCCGATGAAATTATCTGCTTTATTTTGGAATCTCTCACTCCTCGCGACGTCGGTCGTCTCGCTTGCGTTAGCAGGTTTTTATTCATTTTAATTTTCGTTTCTTTAATTACTTCTAACATATTAATCTTAATCAGTGATTAATTTTTTGTTATTCTTTTCTTTGATTTCACATTGATTAATTCTTCTATTGCGGCAAAAATAGAACCGAGTTAAAGTTTGATTAATGATTAATGATATTATTTTTTATTTTTTTGTATCTTATTAATCGGTTAGTTTATGATATCTTAATTTCATATAATTTAATTAACTTTTGAATTCAGTGTAATGCATCATCAACGGTCAGTTTTTGTTGAATTTTTTGTTTGTTAATGTTTCACTACTACTTGGTTGGCCTTTTCTCTGTGTATTTAAGTTTTTTGTTATTTTAATTTATTTTAATTTTTAGATGTTTATGTTAAATATGCAGTGTGATGTATATATTTTGTAATGAAGAGCCTCTGTGGATGAGTCTATGCCTTAAGAAGACAAGTGGTCTACTTCAGTACAAAGGCTCTTGGAAGAAAACAGCGTTGCAATTGTATGTCTCCTAATTTCATGCTACCAATTTGCTTGGTTTCAAATATTTTTTTTTAATTTTCTTTTCCCTGTATAGAACATCATAATTTGTAACTGTGTTTTGAGATGCAGAGAGGATCCGCCAATTGGATATGATGAATCTTGCAAGAGGCCATTACATTTTGATGGTAACAGTTCTGATGCCATAGCTTTTTTACTGTTAATTAGATTATTATTGCTTGTAGATGCTCTTCTTGATAATGATATTTGAAAGAGGTTTCATATTTACAAAATGATTACGTGTTCTTAGCTGTGTTAAGTTATTGGACGTTTACCTTTTTGCAGGATTCTATTCCTTATTCTTATACAAAAGATATTATAGGTGTAATACCTCATTAGATGGCTTCTCGTTTGATAACCAACTTGTGAAAAGAAAGACAATTCTCACTCGTGGGGAGTTTGATCGTGAGTGTGCTGAAGAACCGGTATGAAGCTAATGATTGATTTTAGATTCGATGAATAACTTTATATTGAAATATGGGAAATGATTTTTCTACTCTGTTTGAAATGATTCACTGGACATTGTTCTTTTAGCTCTATTATGTTATCCTTTGTTGCATGTACTGTCATCTCCTCCATTTGAAGTAGAAATGATACCTTTGAATGTGTGCGCCCCCCCTCCTTTGTCAATCTGACCTCTTCATCATAAACTCAAGTGACACAACATCTTATCACCACAGTTGCATAGCCATAGCATAACCGCTGCTTCTGCTGCAACCATATGAACTAGAGCCACTTCTTGCTGCAATTTTTCCTCTGTTATTGTCAATTATCACACCCTGATTTCTACCTTTACAATATGGGAAATGATTTTTCTACTTTGTTTGAATTGGTTCACTGGATTAGCTCTATTATATTATCCTTTGTTGCATGTACTGTTCCAGTTGAAGTGGAAATGGTACCTATTGAATGCGCGCGCTGCCCCTCCTTTGTCAATCCTACCTCTTCATCATAAACTCAATTATCACAACATCACCACAACCATTATTAATGCCATAGCATAACCGCTGCTTATGCTGAAACCATATGAACTAGAGCGACCCTATTTCTTGCTGTAATATTTCCACCATTGTTGCCAATTATCACATTCTTATTGCTACCTTTACACAACCACACTGCCTCGGACACTAGATTGCCTCCACCACTGCCATTAGACATCACCTTTTACAAATTTCCTCATAGCATTGAATCACGATTGCCTCTAGTTTCACTTTAATTGCTTGGTGCTCATAGTTCAATTTTGTCTGATTTCACCATTTTGACAATTTATGCTTTGGAAGACTCACACCGTCATTGCCAATTATAACACCCTCATTGCTACATTTACACAACCACACTGCCTCAGACACCATATTGCCTCCAACAATGCCATTAGAAATCACCTACTACAAATCTCCTCATACCATTGAATCACGATTGCCTCTAGTTTCACTTTAATTGCTTGGTGCTCATAGTGTAATTTTGTCGGATTTCACCATTTTGACAATGTATGCTTTCGGAGACTCACTAATTCTCATTCTCGAAAACATTATTTATATTGCTCACGTTATGATGAGCAATATCGACACGTGGCGCTCTCAGGTTAATCTACAACTTCTATAGCGTTCATAGAGAGTTATAGAGTTGCACATGTCCACTTATCATTTCTTTATATATGTCTGTATATACAAACAATTGTAGGGCTGACCCTGATCATGTTCTTAATGATATCCAATAGCTTTTCCATTTGATATATGTATTTTTTTGGCCCATTTTGTTATGTTAAGAGAAGGAAAGAGGTTCCTGATGTTTTTCTTGAAATTTCACGTAAACTATATGAGAAATTTGAATCACTAATAGTAGCTTATTTATTTTGTTGATGGGCGCTGGCGTCAAACCGTTACCAGATTTTGCTTAGTGGATTGGCAGATACTTGGCCTGCAACGAATTCATGGACAATTGACCAGCTATTGACGAGATATGGAGATACAACATTTAGGATTTCTCAAAGGAGTGTTCGGAGCGTTTCAATGAAATTCAAGGATTATGTCTCATACATGAATGTTCAGCATGATGAAGATCCCTTATATATTTTTGATTACAAGGTGCCATCATGGTTTTATTAGTATTCATGCATTTATCTCATAAATATTTATTTTGATACTAACTGCAGTACATACAGTTTGGGGAAAGTGCATCAGGATTGTTGGAGGATTACAGTGTGCCTCATCTATTTCAAGAAGATTTATTTGATGTATTAGATGGAGACATGCGGCCTTCTTATAGATGGTTTATTGTTGGGCCACAGAGGTCTGGTGCTTCATGGCACGTTGATCCAGCTCTTACCAGTGCTTGGAATACTCTATTGTGTGGCCGTAAAAGGTAAATTACGGACTGGGAAATAGTGTGTTTCTGGGCTCTGATTTTTCCCTACTGTATCTTTTGTTAGATTTCTTACTTGTCACGGTTGATAGCATTGGTAATAAAATTGTATTACTAACACAAATGCATCCTATTGCATGTTCTATTTAGTGGTCCCTGTTCCTGCCCAAAATACCATCACTTGATAAGTGCTTGTTCTAGTTTTAATAAAGGAATTTGGCAAAACTAGCCAAAAAAACTGTCATTTGTCAAAATGAGCCACAACGTTTGGGTTTTACTAAAATGACCATTTTATATATTAATAAAATAAAATGATCATTTTGGCAAAACCCAAACGTTGTGGATCATTGTGGCAAATGATATAGTTTTTTTTGGCTAGTTTTGCCAAATTCCCTTTTAATAATTAATTGTTTCATAAAACAGTTACATGGGAAAATAGATTCACTATTTATAATACTACAACCTAGATTTTTCTATCTCTATCTTGTTTTTGTTATCTTTCTCTTTATAATGATGTCTACACTATCATTTGATGAGTGAAATTGTACCCCCATGCTGTGTGCGCAGATGCATGTTAGCATGAATGGTTAG